>CAUYON010021441.1:0-85664 GCA_963573935.1 Arctocebus calabarensis
AAAAATAACCGGGCATTTTGGCAGGCGCCTGTAGTCCCAGCTACTTGGGAGGCTGAGGCAAGAGAATCGCCTAAGCCCAGGAGTTGGAGGTTGCTGTGAGCTGTGTGACGCCACAGCACTCTACCGAGGGCGATAAAGTGAGACTCTGTCTCTACAAAAAGAAAAAAAAGAGTAGATGTAACTATTGTTCAGTCCAGCTGGTCCTTAAATAATTTCATAGGTAGTTGTTTGCTTATCTGGAGAAAACTGACCCATTAAATCAGATCGGGTTCATGTGACTAAATTCCTTAACTTTAGAGTTGTGGTAGCAGAATGCCCAGGAACTTAAATATGCAAAATATGAGACTATTTTATTATAGTTGTAATTGTAAAGCATAGCTTAATGCAGAACTTGAAAGGGGTGGATTTCGCTCCTAGGTTATAATGGTAACTAATAGGAATGTTTTAGAGTGGTTACAGAGAAATAAAGAAATGTTTACTTTAATGAATAAAAGTATTGCAACAATGCTTATGTTCTTTTCACATTGAATTTTGAAATGGGAATAGACCAGGGATTGGCAAACTGTGGCCCACCAATCAAATCCAGCCCACCGCCTGGGTTTAGAATTAACAGTTCTATTGGAATATAGGAGACCTATTAGTTTACATATTTTCTATGGCTGTTTTAATGCCATAGCAGAAAAGTTGGGTAGTCTTCGCAAAATCTGACTATATGCTATGCAAGGCCTAAAGTATATACTATCTGTCTCTTAAAGAAAAACTTTATTAACTCCTAGATTAACCCTGCCCTTCTAGCTACATAACTGAATGGACCATAATACAAAATTCCTAATAGCCAGAGTTTACATTTTATTCCCAAGTTGCTGTCTGCTCTGTACTCTGCCAGGTAAATTGTACAAATCTCTGAGTACTTGAAGGCTGCTTATCAAACTCTGAAGGATATTTTTTAAAAAATTCATTGATGACACACTTTTATAAAATATAAAAATTATTGATACATGAAATATTAAAATATAGGCTTAAATTTTATTAGATTCCACAGTTATAAAATTATTATCAAATTGCAGAAAAGTTTCTGAACACAGAATTCCTGTCCTTAACCTCACTGCAGACTAGACATAGATCACGGACCCTCACAGGTCCATGGTCCTCACTATGAGTACCACTGCTTTAGGACAAAGTATTTGTTTTTCTTAATTTTTAAAATCCTTTTACCTTTATATTTTCATTACACAAAAACTGCATGGTCAGTCAGTCAGTACTGTTAAAAACAAAAATTTCCTTTGACCAAGACCCAATTCTCAATCACAACCTTAGAAGTAACTTATCAGTGGGTGTATACCATTGTCAACTTTTTCTCTGTCCATGCATGTATGAAATAAGTGGCTTTTTCTTTGCATGACTATTTTTGCATATATTGTACAATACTTAATGTTACCCGTGTTTAATTTTTCTAGTCTGGCTGGAAAATAGCATCACATTTTAATTTGTATTTTCTTGATAAGCATAAGAAATTGGTGTTTCCATGTTTAAGAGTCATTTGTATTTCTTCTGAATAGCTTATTTGTGATCCTTACATAATTTTCTGGTGTTATTTTTATAATTCGTAGTGCCTTATAATAAGGTTCTATATATAGTCATTCCTTGGTATCCATGGAGGATTAGTTCCAGGGCCTCCTGCTGATAACCTAAATCCACAGATAATCCTGATATAAAATGGCTAGGTATTTGTATATAACTCTTACATATTCTTTATATCACCTCCAGACCTAATACAGTGTAAATGCCATCTATTTGTTACACTGTATTGTTTAGGGAATAATGACAAGAAAAAACTGTACATCTTCAGTTCAGACAAAAAAAAAATTTTTTTTTTCCAGAAATATTTGCAATCCATTGTTGATTGAATCCACAGATTCAGAACACAGACGTTGGAGGGGTCGATTGTACTCCTCTGATATAGATATGATCCCCAGTTCTTAGGCCGCAAACCAGTTAGCTGTCCTTGACCTGTTAGGAACTGGGCTGCAGAGCATCACTCATCACTGCCTGGGGCCTGCCTCCTGGCCTTCCTTTCCCCACCCTTAGCTCACCTCCAGACCCAGTCCATGGGAAAATTGCCATCCATGAAACTAGTCCTTGGTGCCAAAGCAGTGGGGGACTGCTATATAACGATGTACCTACTCTGTTGTTTCACTTTTCGATATATATAAAAGATCTTTTGCTTTATGCTTTTATATTTGAATGCCTTTTCTTACCCTAAATTAATTTTTATTTTGCTTTTTGTTTGGCTGATAAGACCACTTAGAATTGTGAATAGTGTAAGGTAGAGATCTTCTAAGATTTTTTTTCAGTTATTTTTGTCCCAGCCTATTTTTGAATATTTGTTTTTCGAAATACTTTTTATCACAAATTAAATTCTTCTGTATACAGTAATTTTTTGCCTGGCATTCTGATCACTGATTTCTTTAAATGTTAACATCACACTTCTAAGAATCATAGCTTTCATAGTGCACTGTGATGATAACTGAGACACAGTCCCCCAATGTTGTGTTGTTTTGTTGGTTTTTCAGATTCTCTTAGCTATTTTTCCCCCCATTCTTTCCCAGGTCAATATTAAGATTTGATAAGTTCCATGAAAAATTTTTATTTGAATTTTAATAGAATTGTATCAAATTTAAAGATTGATTTGAAAAGTACTGTCTTCCCATGCATAACCCTTCATCTCTTTCTATTTAGCCAGACCTTCCTTGTTTTTCAGTAGATATATTTCATATGGCCTTGCTAGTTTATTCCTAGGTATTTTACAGTTTCTGTTGGCAGTACGGGGTTGCTTACTGATGGTTGCTTCATTATAGGAAGAAGAGGAAAGGCTATGAAGATGATGATTATGTCTCAAAGAAATCCAAACACGAGGAGGTATGTTAACTCATGTTCATGACACATTCTGGTGTGACCACATTGTTATTGTTCCAAAGTATAAGCCTTATAGATAGAGGTATGGGGCTTTAAAGTCTTTGTTTTTTATGTACTTCTTTATGTACATTGTCCATTATTGAAGAAGGTTTTTTTCTCACTTTAGCCTTAACTTGTTCTAAAGCAGTATAATAATTACTTAAAGAAGAATCTTTCTTGTGTTCATAGAAGGCATCAGGGATACACATACATACGAAATTTTTGTCTTATTATTCTCCAAGGATTTTTCCCTTGATCCTTTTATACTTTTCTTTTTGAATTATACCTGGCAAATCAGTTATGTCACAGGCAGAAGGTCACACCTGTAACCTTCATGCTTCATTGGAGCAGTCTAGTGAGACTGTGCCAGTATTACTAAAAGTAGGAACTACTCTACTTTCCTAGTGTATTTATCTTCTGTAATACACTTAAGTAAAGGGGATAATTTTGCTGAAGGGAGGCAAATACTACTACTTATGTACCAAAATTTTACCCTTATCACATTTTTTTTTTCCTTCTTAGGAAGAATGGACTGACGATGACCTGGTAGATTCTCTCTAACCATTTGAAGTTGATTTGTCAATGCTAATCAAGAGTAGGAAGCATATTGGACACTTAACTTTATTTGAAAATTATAATGGGAAAACATCAAAATATATTAAACTTTTCTATGTGTTATTTAATTTTTTTTATTTTATAGTAACTTTATGGAAAATAAAAGATCTTCAAAAGAGCCAGTTTGAATATTCTTGCCACACTATGACTTATATCAAATTAGTGTTTTTTGCAGTAGTCTAGGTAAAGCTATAATTTATTTGCCTATTTTGTTTTAAAATATGATAATGCTTTTTGAAAATAGGCATCACAAAAAACAACACTTAAAGGCTTTAAGAGTTTAAAGGAATGTGTTTTGTCCTCTAAATACCTTTAGAAATGGCTTTTCACACGTCTTCCTGATAGACTTAGCTGTTTGTGTATTATTACTGAACCCGGCAGGAACCTCAACTTTTGTGGTACTGAAAGTTAGTCATTTTAGGCAGTGACTTGTTTTCCTCAATTATTTACCAATATTTCCAAGTAGGATTAAAAAAAAATGTATTTTTTAGTGCTTGTTTACATCTTAAGTTGCTATAGAGAAGTAAGTAGCAGCAAATTAGGATATTCAGGGGAAGAGCATTTTTTTAAGAGATGGAGTCTGGCTATATTGTCCAGGATGGTCTTGATCTCCTGGACTCAGGCAGTCCTCCTGACTCTGCATCCTGAATAGCTGGGAATATAGAATAGGTACATTCTGCCATACTTGGCCTTGTAGTCAGTTTTATAATTAGCCTGTTAGGTTACCTGTTACATTCAGATAAATAGATGTGACAGTTACTAGGAACTTTGCAGATTAAATATGTTTAAGAAATTTAATTCAAATTGAAATGAGCTGATCTGTAAAAGAAGGTCTGACACTCCACCACTAGATTGTGAATTGTGGCTGCCTCTACTTCACTATATGATCTTGGTAAGTTGAAAATGGGATAAATAACAATGGTTATTCTTCATAGGATGAGTTAGGATAATGTCTACATATGCTAAGTGTTCAGTAAGTGTTAGCTTAACTACAGTTGGAACCAAATTGTGGATGACTATGTATCAAGCCAAGTTTTTTTGGGAAGATCAGCTTGAAGGAATATGGAGAAACTCAACTGCCCTGAGTCTTATCTACAGAATACAGATACCTCCTCAGTTTCAGTGCATCCTCCACTGTGCTTTCCATGCAGGTAGGTACCATTTTAATTATATCTGTAATAATTCTTTACATTTTAAGCTTCAATGTTTGGGGGTTTTTTTGTTTGGTTGTTTGTTTTGGGGGAAGGTGTTTGTTTCCTTCTCATTCTGGAGTAAGAGAAATAAAACTCATGAAGTGAGATTTCACGGAAGCCTCCAGTGTAGTCCTGGAGTAGTTCTACTGCTTGGGCTCTGGACAGAATTGTAAAATGTTCACAGTTTATCCTATTTCCCTTTCAAATCACCAAACTTCAGCATCAGAGAAAGGTCCACACTTATGTCTGAAAATGTGCCTACCCAGCCCCGTTAAAAAACACTAAATGTTTGAGAGATTTTATTTCAAAATTAACAAGGTAGTTACCGCAGGGCCTATAAAGGTAAGTGACACGTTTCCCATTCCAACTCAAGAGGCAAACATGTCATTAAAATATAAAAAGCAGGATAAGTCTTTTAGGAGTATGTTTTAAATAAAAGGCAGAGAAAGAAGCAGCTTTTCAGACTAAGGAATGGCAGATAGGTTAGTATGGCTGAGGACTGAAGTGTTAATAGTAGGAGAAAACCAGAATGCCAAGCATGTCACTAGTCCACATCCCTCCAAGACTATCGTCTATTCTGTAAATCAGGGAAGGACACTACCTGGGATATTACTGTGGTGGTTTAGTTGAAAAGCCAAAAAGGATGGAAAAAGAAGAAAGGAAAAAATGGTGTGATAGATATGAAGGGAGAGAATGGAAATGACCTAAGTTCATACCAAGGAAAAGGAACAGTCTGTGTTGTGTTTGGTGTCAGTGTGGACTGTGATTGGAGCTACATAAAGTTAGCTGCCTACATAGAAATAATGGCCTTTTTATACCTTAACTAAACAGATCTTTTAAACCCTTGATTAGTTACATACATCAAGGAATAGCGAGAATTGTTGTTCTTGGAATTTGGACCTTCAGAAAATTTTTCTTTATGGAGGGAACTAGTTTTCCTAAAACCTCCTATTTTATCCACTTTGATTACTAATATTTGCCACATACATGTCCTATGTCTTAACAAATACATATTGAATGGATAAATGAAGTCCTTTTCAAAAGAGGCCATTAGCAAAAATACTAATCTGAAGTTTCATGTTTTCCTTGGGCCTTGATCTGTACTAAAGGAAGAAGAAAATAATGAAACTACAATGCTTAGCCATAGTTAGATAGACATAATCAATTATGCAAGATATCCCTTGCTTTTATTTTAACTTAACCTTTGTGAATACGTCACAAAAATACACATACAGAAGCAAATAAAACTATACAGTCAAACTAAATAGCCAGCAGATACAACGAGTAGTCAGAAGTTCGAAGATGGATAAGTAGCTGATGATGATGTCTGCATAATCAGAGGGGTAGCACAAAAAAAAAATCAACTTGTAACTAATGAACAAATACTTTCAACAAAAGCATCCTAGCTTTTTTTTAACATAAAAGACTTGGTAATCTGTAAAAATGGGTAACATGCATTGATCAGTACAACCAATATTTATTGAATTCAAACTAGTTACTGTTGTAAACATGTAACAAAAACATTATGAGCTCTAAATACAGTCTTTGACAATTTCAACAAAATAAGTGGTGTGTTTAAAAAATAAAGCTGATGAGCAATAAATCCATTTTAGATATTTTCTTTTCAACAGTTCCAGCAAGAGAAATAGCACAATATTTTTTAAAAAAGTATACAGCAAAGATTGTTCCTATTATAATGGCAAACTCTGGAAACTGTAAATACAAATAGTCATTGAACAGTCAAATGGTCATATTCCTAATCAGGAAGAACAGTAAGAACAGTCTGCAATCCAGTTGTACTCAATTGTCAATAGAGAATGCTTTTCTTGTCAGTTGATTTCATAGTTCTTTTTCCAAGAGACAGCAAAACTTTGGCAATTGAATGTATTGAAAATATATTTTCAAAGTTTAAAGATGCAGTCATAGGATAATTGTTTTGTGAAAGGTGATCTGTACACCAAGGCTCAGAGTTGGTAAGGATTGACTCCATGTGGAAAAAGTGCAAATATCCTGCACAGATAGCTTACAAAGTTGCTGGCACAGTCACCAGCAGAATCTTTTGTTTGCATAGCTCACACATCACTGGAATGTGGAAAGGTGTGCTATTTTTTGGCAAGAGCAAAAGGAATATTATACTGATGTGAATTACCACGTTGGGCATGCCAAATCCATGCAGAACACTGGGGTGAAGGCTGCTACCTGACGTCATTGGTTTTTGTATACTGATTTTGTTTTTGTTGAAGTAGTTCTGTTATAGCCAGAAGTTTTTTCAGTACGTGCTAGGCAGAAGGAAAAATAGTATGAAAATAATTAGTCAAAAAAATGAAAGCTCGGTCTGGAGGTTTCAGGATGAGAACCTGGATTTGAAAAAAGCTATGTCAAAGCGAAAAATTCGTAAGATATACCATTCTACTCAAAGCATAATTCAGTTCTCCACAGAATATTTTTGGTCATAACTAAGAAAATTTTTGTACATATTGGTAAAAAACATCAATTTGTGTTTGGCATACTCCTGAGACAACAGATTTGTCAATACAAATGGCAACACGCGACAAACACAAAAGGGTGAATGTTTTGAAAGATTCCATCTTTAATTTTGAAAAAATCATCAAAGAAATGGCTATACTAAATTTTTTTCTTTTAAAAAGTCTTAATATCTAAGGCAGATTATATACTGCATTTCTAAAGTGACGGAACACTTGAAAAACAAAACTTAAAGATTCTGAAGAGAACTCATAATCACCAAACTCAATTGTTTAATAATCATTCTACACAATCTCCTACCAAATGGTTAGTATTCACTATATCCCAAAGCTATGGAAGAAACTGTTCAGACCTATCACGCATTGATACTGATTTTATAAAACTTTCCCCATGGAACTTCCTTTTCTCAGTGGAGGTCCTTATCTCAGCTGAAGCCATTCCTACTGTAATCCAGTTTGCTCTTTTCTCCGTATTTCCAGTATCTTAACTGGCCTGGTTTTAAGTCCCTTCCCATTCTAGTCCCTCTTTGAATATATCCCAATCTGTATCTGTTGGTCTATATACCAGATAAAGTCTATTAATGTAGATTAGTGTTTCTTCAAGTGTGGGCCATGATCCACTTGAATCTGAATCTCTGTAAGAAGCTTGTTAGAAATGTAGTTTCCAAAGCCACACTCCAAAACTTCTACATCTGGAGCTTGAAATATCTTTATATTAAACATCCCAAATAAATCTCATCAGTTTGAGAATCACTTTGGCCATGCCCTTGTATATGCATAAGATAGAAACTGAAAGAAAAAACACATCAATTGTGATCTATTAACTCCCTTGCCATTTCCACTTATGTGACTAAAGTGCACCAATGCTTCCCCACAGTTAACATTTTAGACTTAGGAGCAAGACTTAAACATTTATTTAAACATTTATAGTAATCTGAAGTGCATCATCTTAGTCTAGGCCTGTTCTGTCGGCTGAGTTCTTTTTGGATTATGATTCAAGTTCTTAAAAATTTTTCATATAACTGGCAGGATAAATAAATGATCTCACGCTTGAAATACTGTTAACAAAATCTGGCAAAAACCCACCTGCTGCGCACCACGGTCATTACTAAGTGTTCGAAGTTCATCTGAATGAGCCACACAGATTTCATGCAATGCTGCTAAATCACGGGAGAGATCAGTTCTAGAATGTTCTGTAGTGTCTGGAAGTTCAGGTACATTCTTTAAGGAAATAATAAAACTGCATTTAGAAATCCAAAATGCATTTTAGAAATCCAAATCTTTACATCCTCTTTGAAAAGATCCTAACCGGGTATAGTAGGTGGAATTTTTAACACATTCTCTTAAAATGTAATATATTCAGTTTTTGCCCGGGGCTGGGTTTGAACCCACCACCTCGAGCACTTAGGGCCAGCGCCCTACTCCTTTGAGCCACAGGCACTGCCCAAAATGTAATATATTTAAAAATTTTAATTATCTTAAAACTTGAAGGAGTCTTTTTACTGAAATGTTAAGATTCGGCATTAATTCAGGTAAAACATAAATGCTGTTAACTTTTATATATTCACATGACGGTCAAGTTCCATTTTCTTCCATGGCATGGCAGAATATGGTACACTGTTATTGCTATTATAAAAAAATATAGGTTTCCTAACAAATAACTTTATAGCTATAAGGATTTTGCTGGGGTTTTTTTCCCCTTTAAATCTAGAACATAAGCCAAATACACGATGCATTAACTGCTAATTTGGACTAAATATAACCTAAACTTAAAATCCCAGACTGAATTTCATTATTAAACTACTACTGTTCATCTAAATTAATCAGCATTAATTAGGAACTGGATTATGAGAACTTGTCAGGGTTGTAGTTTTTTGGACTATGCGCAAAACACTCCACCATGTGGAAATGATCAGTGTTGATTATAAAATCTTTATTATTACAGTAAGATTGTAGTACAGGGTAAATATTCCTTACTAGTTTTGGAGTTTAGAATATTTGCATTATGCTTATTGACTGAACGTCCCTAATCCAAAAATTGAAAATCTGAAAAGTTCTAATTAGCATTTCCTTTGAGCATCCAGTCTGTACTCCCAAAAAGTTTCAGATTTTGAAGCATTTTGGATTTGGGAGTTAGGGATACTTATCAGCATTAAAAACAGGTGTTACTTGAAGTGTTGGAATAAAATTTAATATGGGTGTGGATTACCAGTAGTTTTAGGTAAACCCATTCCTCTGCTACTGGTGACAATATTTGCAGTACATTCCTAAAAACTTAAAATACTCATTTTTCTATGGTATAGAGGAATACAATTAGGCAGAATACATTCATTAACTTAATTTAGAGGATTATACAGATAAAAGACATAGTATTTAACTCCCAAGAGACTGTATACTCCAGTAAGAGACTTCAGAAAAGTAATTACAAGTTCTATATGACAGACATACAGGGGCAGCAGAACAAAGAGTATTTCATTAATGTTGGGCGTTCAGCAAGGGCTTCTTAAGGAGATAATAGAAGAGTATTGGAATATTTGGATGCTAAGCAGTATGAAATGTGAACACTGTGTGGCATAACCAGGACAGTGATTATAATCACAAGTGTTTATGGAAAATGGAGTCCCAACTGTGCATCTAAAAACCTACATATAATGGATTGAGATAGATTGAGCTAAAATTATTAGGCAAACATAGCTCGCAGAGCTCCTTCAATACTATTCAAGTAAAATTTTTTTCTAATCCGTGAATAATTGTATTTTTTATAAATAAATATTCAGATCTTCAGAATTTCCCAAGAAATTTTTGTTCACATGTAGAAACGTGATGAACATTGAGCATTTACCCCTTTATTTTCTCAGTTTCATTATAGTTATAAAGCTATACCATAAATATACAGTAGTTTTAATACCTGAGTTGCAAGCCAGTGGCCATAGGCCATCCTGACTTGTCTGTCACCGTGGTGTCACCTTCACTGAATGTGAGTGAATGCATTAAGGGAGATGATGGACATCTCAGTGTCCCAGGCCCACACTCCCTAATGTCATATCCTTGGCTCCATTCATACATATATGCTGCCTTTCCAGTTTCTCTATATATGAACTGAATGTATAATTTAAAATTGACTCTGTGAAAACCTGTAAATTCTTACTAAGAAATGCAAAAGAATATCCCCATTTTGAATTTTGTAATCAGTTTAATTTATAAAGGCCCAAATGAGGCATATGTAGTCAGGTTGAATGAAAACAGCAGGACATGTTTTTTATGCCTAGAAAAGCCACTGGAATATTCATTCTTCAGTCTATTTGCTTCTTTGCTCTGGTCAAAATATCTTTTTTTTTCTTTTTTAAACATCTTATTTTAAATCCCCCAGAGCAGCAAGGTAAAAGTGGCTAAGGGGCAACAGAATGTCACAGCAGTGAGAGAAACTAAAAATGACACAAGTACTCCAAAGTCATAATAACGAGTATAAGAATAAATGGTTACAACTACAACAGAAATGTGAAATGCCTTTGTTTAGGAAGGTAGACAAAAATGTGCAGATTTAGACTTTTCTTTTTGTGTATAGAAAATTTTTCTAAAGGTTGTGGCCATAAATGGGTTAACTCATACTAACATGGGTCTCAAAGTACCTGAAAAGTATATACATACCCCAAGTTCGTCTAAAAACATGATCATACGATGTTTGTTGCTTTTGATGAATGGATTGACACCTTCCATGTAGGGCTCCTAATAAAATAAAAATAAAACGTTTACCATATGTATCAGAAACAAGCATTGCTGTGCAACAAACCACACATACTGCAAAAATTCACACAAATTATGTCCATCAGAAGCATCACATGTTCATAAGAATCATATAATAAAAGTATTTTCCAGCTAATATTTAAGTACATAGCTAAACTGAGGAGCTGGGATTTTTTTTTTTTTTTTTTTGAGACAGTCTCACTTTGTCACCCCCGGGAGAGTGCTGTGGCATCACAGCTCACAGCAACATCAAACTCTTGGGCATAAGCTATCCTCTTGCCTCAGCCTCCCAAGTAGCTGGGACTACAGGCACCTGCCACAATGCCCAGCTATATTTTTGTTTTTAGCAAGCCGGGGCTGGGTTCAAACCCACCAGACCTGGCCAGCAACCTACCCACTATGCTATGTGCACCGCAAAGGTAAGATATTTTTAATAACCCAAACAAATCATAATACATAGCCTGGCAAGCACACGTGGCTTATATGTATATTCTTTCAACTGTAATTACTGAAAAACTACTTGCCAAGTGCCAAGACAAGAATCCAGCAGTGAATATAAAAACTTAAAATACAATATAGTAATAATTGCAATAGGAAAATACATTGTTCATAACCTGCCTCAGGAGTCAGATAAATTAAAAAGCCAAATAATACATGGTACCTGCTCGTCACATTAAAATCTAAGCCTATGTAAAAATACACTACAAAACAGAAAAGCATTAATATTAACAAACTTTCTTAACAATCTGTAAGAAACAATGAGGTACGGACTTCAATATGCAGTTCAAAGATACAGAAATAAAAGGTGAAGAGTAGTAATGAAACACAAAATAGCATTATGCCTATCAAATTGCCAAAAATAAAGGATAATACCTGCTGAGTTTTGGCAAAGCTGTGCGAAGCAAAAAAATCTTAAAACTGCCAATAGACAATCTTACATAGCAAAAGGCTAAAATATGTATCTACTTCCTTAATTAGAAATTTTAATCCAAAATTTAGTAATGTCTAAGTATGAGAGGAAATGTAAATAAGAGTACTTGTTACAGCAAATACAGTGACAAAAACCATCTAAATATCCATTAGAAGACTACTTAATATGCACATCATGGCATACTAAATATCCATTAAGAAAAATAAAATACTTATGTATTTCCAAGCATGGTAAGAAGTTTGTCCCATTGGTGGATGACAAAAGCCAGTAACATGGTATGATCCCAATCAAAATTTCCTCAGGCAGTATGACTATGTTTAGTTGTTTAAAAATCTCATCTGAGTTTTATTTAGTGTTTACTATGAAATAATGAAGTGGTTTGGGATACATTTAAAACTATGCTCACTGATTAATTTTATATTTAAAAGTGGGAGAATCTGAGTATACTGGATCTTGAAAAATTAATATCCTATAGAGACTAAAATGGTCGTTTTTAGAGTTCCGTTATTAAAATATAAAATCTAAAAGACACAAAAACATAAATACACCAATAAAAATTAACTTTTTTTTTTTTTTTTTAATTTTTTTGTAGAGAGTCTCATTTTATTGCCCTTGGTAGAGTGCCGTGGCATCACACAGCTCACAGCAACCTCCAACTCCTAGGCCTAAGCGATTCTCTTGCCTCAGCCTCCCGAGTAGCTGGGACTACAGGCACCTCCTAAAACCCAGATATTTTTTTGTTGCAGTTTGGCCAGAGCCAGGCTCGAACCCACCACCCTTGGTATATGGGGCTGGTGTTCTACCCACGGAGCCACAGGCACCACCCCCAAAATTATCTTTATGAAATATCCACTGTTGTAATATATTTAGCTGTACTTTATGGCTTTATCGTGTCAAAGTTTCATTCATAAATTATATTCTAAAGTATCAAAATGTTATTACCTTAGCTCCAAATTCCACAAGATTTGCTAAATTCTGCACAGACTTGGCCACTAGTATCAGTGTTCTTGCAGCAATAGGAGATGGGGAATCTATAAAAGAATTGAGCACAGCTTATGACATCAACTCCAAACATACTTCCAGATAACATTTCTTTACTACGAAAATCTTCAATTCAGATCTCACAATGTATTTTGAAAAATGATTTGTATAACTGAAAAGAACTTGAGGGAAAAATTGATTGTGCTTATTATTGCTTCTAGTTGTGTGAAAAGGGTACTACAACTACAAAACTCAGCAATTCCTAACTGGCTGATAATATTTCAAGATACTCCAAAACTTAATCTTTGTTGCTAAAAAGACCATCAGTCCACACACCTTTCAGGACCATTCAAAAATAGTAATCTGCAACCTGATCAATTCTCTGATCCCTACATTGCTTGTGGTCCACTAACTGCAAATAATCCACTTCAAAGCTTGAGCAAAGATAAAGTCTGGAACCTCAATTAATTATTCTGAGGAGAAAAATGTGAAATTAAGATATTTTGAAGATCAGTCAGATACATTTCCCTATAGAACACAGTGGGACATAACTGAATAGTGTTTGTGGCTTTTAAACATAAACCCCAAAACATAATTATTTAACAGTAAAATCCTGTAGGTAGTCTACTTGATTGCTTGATTTCAGATTGTGTTCATATCTTAAGCAACTAAGCTATTAATATAAAGTGTTACCCCAAAGGTCAGAAGCCAGCATTCAGATAAATAAATCTCTCCAAAAGAATCTTTTTTTTTTTTGAGACAGTTTTACTATGTTGCCCCCTTGGTAGAGTGCAGTGGTGTCACAGCTCACAGCAACCTCAAACTCTTGGGCTTAAGCCATCCTCTTGCCTCAGTCTCCCAAGTAGCTGGAACTATAGGTACCCACCACAATGCCCAGCTATTTTTTGTTGCAGTTGTCATTGTTGTTTAGCTGGCCCAGGCTGGGTTCAAACCCACCAGCCTCAGTGTATATGGTTGGCGCCGTAACCACTATGTTATGGGCACCGAGTCTCTCCAAAAGAATTCTAAACCCTTAATTCTTTCTTTATTGTCGCGACTGAGTCTCACTTCATCGCCCGGGAGCAGAGTTGTGGCGTCACAGCTCACAGCAACCTCAAACTCTTGGGCTTAAGTGATTCTCTTGCCTCAGCCTCCCAAGCACCTGGGATTACAAGTGCCCGCCACAACTGCCTGGCTTTGTTTGTTGCAGTTGTCACTGTTGGTTAGCTGTCCCCGGGACAGGTTCAAACCTGCAAACTTTGGTGTATGTGGCTGGCGCTATAACGATTGTGCTGCGGGCGCAGAGCCTAAACCCTTAATTCTTAATAGACTTGTAGATTTAAGCATTTTAGTAGCAATAAAAAATATTACAGAGATATGAGTATAAAAATATAAATTAAAACATCCCAATATATTTTTAATACAACATTGAGCTTCAAGTTAAGATAAAAATTCTTCAACTTCCTTCTATTAATGATAATTCATTATTATATGTGGTCATAAAATCACCATTTTCTTTGAAAGAAGCCTACAAAATATGACTGATTCCATAATGGGCATGTGGCTAAGAAGCAAAACTGAAGTAGGTTTACTGTAGTGGTTCTCAACCTTCCTAATGCTGCGACCCTTTAATACAGTTCCTCATGTTGTGACCCCCAACCATAAAATTATTTTTGTTGCTACTTCCTAACTGTAATTTTGCTACCGCTATGAATCCATAATATAAATATCTGATATGCAGGATGTATTTTCATTGTTACAAAGGGGTTGCGACCCACAGGCTGAGAACTGCTGGTTTATTGGAATTTAAAATGCCTCATTAACATTATATAACTGTGCCCAAAAGGAGGAATCAGGGCCACTCTTTATAAGTACTTACAGCACACTATTGTAATTATAAATATAATTTTAATTTGATGTTAAACAGCCAGTTTGCAGCAGGCTATCATAGGCTAAGCACACACAAAGCTTTTCCCAACTTCAAAAAACAATTTGCGAACTATAAAAAGTCATCACAGTAAGAGTTTAAAACACAAGTAGCAATGGGGGAAAAAAGTAACAAAAAAATGTATCTAATTAGGCTATCTCAGGCTTCGGATATTAGATGGAAGAAAAAGTAAGAGTCAAAACAGAAAAACTGGCTCGGCGCCTGTGGCTCAAAGGGCTAAGGCCGGGTTCGAATCCAGCCCAGCCCGCCAAACAATGACGGCTGCAAAAAGAAAAAAAAAATGGCTGGGCTTTGTGGCAGGCGCCTGTAGTCCCAGCTACTTGGGAGGCGGAGGCAAGAGACTCACTTGAGCCCAAGAATTGGGGGTTGTTGTGAGCTATGATGCCACAGCACTCTATCCAAGGTGACAGCTTGAGGCTCTGTCTCAAAAAAAACAAAAACTAAAGAAACAGAAGAAGAATGGGGAAGAGTGCTTTGGAATGCCTTATTTTAGGTCTTAGAATTAGATAATATAAAAAAATCCCGGATTTTTAAAAAAGTATTGTTACTAAATAGTATGAAACTGTTTATTCATTTTTTTTAAATTTAAAGTTGATTAAAAGCTGATTACCTGAGATGATATTAAACATCCGTGGATTCAAGATGGCAGGACATATAAGTCGAAGAAAAACAAAACCACTGAATGGGAGGGAAATTTATTTTTTAGAAAAATACTACACATATCACATTAAAATAATAAACAGAATTTTTAATTCTCCATAGAACCAAAAATCTTACTCTGAACTACTGCAGGTAAGCCCAAACACAAAAACTTTTACGATAGCAAAGTATTATATTTTAAGAATATATATGTATGTATATTCTGCTTAAATATATTACTTTTCCTAAATTTGGAATTTAGATTAAGTTTGGGAAGATGTTGAGTTTACCTATAGTATTTACTATTTTGATTTTCATTTTACTCCAGATTAGTAGTGCAATTTCTTAGAGAAAAAACAGCATCCCTTAGAAGCCCTAAGAATTTCTGAAATACTTTGGGAGTACAAAAAACCTTTTTAAGAGAAATCTACACTAATAATTTAAGTTCTTACTTGCCCAATCGATATAAAGATAAGCATTATTTCCAAAGTAGTTGATAGTGGATGACCCAACTTCTCAACATTGACCAGTCTGGTAATTTTAGGAGTCTTAGAAAATGAATTATTACTTCTCAGATGGCATTTATAGCAATTAACATATTTTCTTAACTCTTTAAATTTAGACTTCTCTAATTAATTAATTTGTTAATGATCTCACATCTGTTTTACTTGAAAATAGATTGATCCTTGATCCTTAAGTATGTCTACAAACCTGAAACCTAATTTGGCAACATCAAACCATGTAAGAATTTCAGTATACAAAGTACTTTGTGAGATTTTAGGCCATTATAAATTTGAGAGGTATAAAAGTTACCTACACATTTAAAACCTTATTAGGGACAAACCATTGTAAATACCCTTTAGAATACCCAGTTGCATCGAACAATTGACATAGAATTTCCTGTTGTGTTTGCTTAACAATTTTCCTTCTTTTCACCTTGAAGATCTGTAGCACAGTTTTAATTTACATGACACAAATACCTGTGCTGAAATATTACACATATAATTCTTTTCTATTCCTTCCTATCACCACTAAAGCCAAGAAATATGGAAGCTATAACTGTTAAATATTTATGTCATATCTAACTAACCAAGAGAGATTTTATCTGCAAAAAGAAATAGGAGCCCCCAGGAAAAATTTAGGTTGGAGGCAGGATTAACAGATTTTGATTAGCGCTGTGTATTCTATTCTATGTATTCATTATTAAAAAACTGCTGTATTCTGAGCCTTTGGACTAAACTTCCAGTGGCCTTGAATTAGCTGGAGTGTGTTCAACCTGCTTATTAGTTTTGCCTTAGCCACTACCTTTTTTATGACTGTAGCCAAACAACTTAACCTCTCCAGATTTGCTTTCTGTTTAGAAAAATAAGTTAGAATAATGATGATGATGAAGTTCTCCTGTAGAAGTTCCCTTGTTCCATGATTTGGCCAAGCAGACTTCCTAATTTTTGTATAAAGAGAAGATTGAAGTACAGCTTCAGAACTTGCGCTTCTGGTTGGGGATTAGCCTGGAGGCACAGACTGTGTTCTAAACCAATAAATTGAAATCTAAATAGTTCCATTATTGCTCTTCCATCCCAACACCAAATCAATCTTCCCTCTCTCATGTGTATATGTATGTATGTATACTTGTAGTTCACAGTACAGGAATTACAGTTTAGGAGCCATCAGAACCCAGAAAATATTCAAAGAAAAATGTCTTGAATTGTAACTATTGTTATTCACATTTTCACAGGTATCCACTTGACTATCAGTATATACAATGGTGTAACAAATGAACTGATGAGCCTTACCTGACAACTCTTGTTCTCATGGTGGTGTTTGTAGGCCACTTGTGCTGAACAGATTTCTGTAAACACCCGTAAATATACCTTAGTGTCCTGTCAAAATAATACAATTCTCAGTACAGAAAGCTAGTGAAAATATTGATCCAATAGCAATCAATGGCTTAATTTACCCAAATAAGCCACATTTTATAAGGCCATTAACCTTTTCTCCCCAAAAACGATTTTGCCAAAAGTAAATGAAAGAGAAATTTGGCAAGGGCTAAGAAATCTTAAGTTTATCGTCAATTTAGTCATCTTCTTGTCAGCTATCTTGGAAGAAATTTTGCCATTTTTAGGCTACTTCTATATTAATGAGAAATATGAAACAAGTATTGGAATGAGAACACAGAGGGAACTAACTGGATACAGGTTCTGGGACAAAGTTGTTTTTTTTTTTTTTTTTTGAGACTGAGTCTCGCTCAGTTACTCTTGGTATGGAAATTAGTTCATAGCAACCTTGAACTCCTGGGTTCAAGCAATCCTCTTGCCTAAGCCTCCCAAGTAGCTGGAACTACAGGCACCCAACATAACACCCAGCTGTTTTTTAGAGATGGGGGTCTCACTCTTGCTCAGGCTGGTCTCAAACCTGTGAGCTCAGGCAATCTACCCACCTCATTCTCCCCAGTGCTAGGATTACAGGCATGAGCCACTGCACCCAGCCTAGGGACAAAGATTTTGACTTAAGGCTAAATGCTACCTGAACAAGTGAATTGGTAACACTGGAGGCCTTAAAGCAGATGCCGAGTGATTATACATTTTGCTATACATTTTGAACAAGAAATTCAAGTATACACTAATGGACACATGAGATGTGTTTTATAATCTCCTCAAATCTGGGACAAAAGGCCTCCATTCTCTAAGCTACTACATAAACTAGACATACTGGCTTATATAAACATGGTTTGTTTTAATGTAAGTATTTCATTGTGTTTCCTTTAAAGTCACTCCTTTAAACACAATTATCTTACAAAAAAGATTAGCCTTAACTTTTTCAGAATAATAATACTAGGACAATAGATGCAAAGTTTTCATACATTTTAGAAACAGAAATTTTTCAGAACACCGTATAGATTTACTGTCAAATGAAAATTTTACCACTTACGGTGGAAGTATTTCTGAAGCCATGAATATTTTCTCCACAAGCTCTGAAAGTATGTTCAATAGGTGTGCTAAATTAGTGTTCACATCTTCATTTTTTTCTAACTTTGATGGACTTAACTAGGAGAAGGAGTAAGTCAATGTAAACGAATCTTGGCAATGATAAATACAAATTGAATAAGCCAAACATGCAGTTGCAGTGTTCAAGGTTTTACTTTTCCAGTTTTCAAGGTGTATCAGATTGGGTTTTTTCTTTGGTAAGGGGAATTTTTAAGTAGTCTGCTTTATGGAACTTGTCTATTGAGTCTGTTACCAATTGAAAAGTAAACAGTGATTATTTATTTCTATTCATTTGAGGGAGGAAAGCTGATTAAAATGGAAGAAGGCTTTTCTGAATGCAATACATAGAAAGATTTCTTTAATATCTAATAAAAATACCAGTGGATTAGGTAGAATCATGAACTTTTCTCAAAACTTATCCAGGAACCCCAGCAATCTAATCTAATTCTGATATAGTATCAATAGAGACTTATTTATATAGGTCTGACTTCCCTACCTCCAAAGTCTATAGACTCCCTAGAGACTTGCTGTGTTTCTGTGTTATCCTTCGTGGTTAGGCCAACTGGATTTACCTTAGATTTGACACTCAATCACTGATTTCTTCCCTTTTAGTTACTGGTAAGAACGACAACTCAGTATAGAATTAACATTTGATAGCTCCAAGTGTACATTATCAAAAGCAATTCCTTATTTAATTGATTTTAGATCTGAAAAATTAATTCAGGATCTTTCTTTATAATTGTTCTAGCATCAAAATAAAATGAAACAATAGCCATATAAGTGAGAGTCTACTCTCTTAATGATTGATTTTGAATTTATACTAAAACCTTAATAATTAATTCTAAAAAAAATGTTTTATTTTGTGAAAGTTACCTCACAGTTTCCCTCTCTGCCCCTAAACTTTCAAGGACAAACCTGGATGTTATGAAGTGCTACATAGGTTACACAACAAAATTTACTAGCAGACGTTAATTTATTTTACACACACTTTCTGAAAATAGTATACACTTTACCATTAGTCCAGTAGGACAAGTGACAAAATACTTTTCACGAATTTCTGGTGCAGTTTGATGGTTTCTAATCCCAAAATAAAGTACATCTTTTTAAAAAAAGTTTATTTTGCAAAATATTCATATAAATGTAATATATAACATATACTGCTCTGATGAATAATTTTAGAAAGTTATATATTTTCCTTAAAAATGTAATTAGTCTATAAAATATTACCTATTAAAATATGCTCTTTGTGCTGAAATACTTAAAACACTAAATTCTTACCTCACAAGACTGCTTGCTTTCCATTATCTTCAAAATAGAGTCTTTCAAAGCGTGATGAACGAACTGGGTAGCAGTTGCTTTCATGTACTGCTCCATCAAGGTGCTCGCAAGGGTTGTGGCTCGAAATAGGGTAGTGGCTTCATCTACAGAAATATTGATGTTAGAAGACTAGTTGTAAAGGACTGTACTAAGATGAGCAAATTGGGAGAGGACTCCTTTTTTCCTCAACTGGTATAGCCATTTAAATGTACTTTTTGCATGCAGCCCTGAAATACTGAGTACAACATCCTGTTTTTCTATGGCCTTAACTACAATACATACCAAAGTCTGTAAAAAATCATAAATATGAGAAGATATTAACACTACCATGTTCACATGAAAAACTGAGGGTTTGGAATGGTTATACGACTTATTTAAGATCAATTAGCCAGTTACTGACAAAACTAAGATCAGAACCTAACTTTGCTGCCCATGATCCCATGCTTTAAAAAACTGAGGTTATTTTCAGTAAGAATATAACACAAATCACAGTATAAATTAATTTATTAGCCTAAAACATGGCTATTGAGTTTTAATAAAATATTAATGAAACTAAAATATTGTCAGGAAAGACAATCTGAGTCCAGCAACTTGAGAAGTACCTGTCTACAATAGCTAGAATTAAAATGCAGCTGATACCCAAGTTCTGTCCATTGAATTAGTGCAAATTAAAAGAATATGATAAACTATTCTTGATAATCAAGCAATATAGGCCATTGATCTGGACACAGAAATCACTTTCCTATGACATCTAGTACTAATCTGCTACTACAGATAGCTGTAACCAACAGAAAGAAACAACTGGCTTCCTAACGTCAGTTTTTAATAAAAGAAAAACAGAGTAACTTATTTTTCAGTACAATTTAACAACTTCAATTATTCGGAGACAATCTATAAATACTTGATATACAAAATCTCATTATGAACCCAGTTTTTTCAAGTACCACATAACACATCTATACTGTACCTTCCATGCTTATTTCTCTATCATTTAGTGTACATAACAACAACGATTCAAGCTTTTCGTGAAGAAAAATCCTCAGCAGGATGCTAGCCAGTAGTGTTCGGTCTTGTCCACATACATGTGATAAAGCATAGACAACATGAAGCTCCTTTTGCAGTATAAGCTAAAAATGACATTAAAAAGGACTGTTTAGAGTACACATTATTAAGCATTCTCAGTGACACTAGCAGGAAATATGTTCTTTCACAAGTTCTTAAATTCAGAAATATGTCTTGTTGAATAACTTCCTTAAAAATAGAATGTTTTTGTAGCCTATACATTTTTAGTCTTTTAAGAACAAAAATCATACTAATATAAGATTTTCAACCTTCTCTAGCTATTAGTGTGCCACTAAGCTATGAAATTACTATATTTAACTTAATGGTCTTTTAAAAAATATTAAATGTTTCTGTTAATAACACCAACAAAAATAATTAGACTCGAATAACCTCATACCTCTTTAAATTCACTGTACTCTTCTTCTGGCATGATTTTTTCCATAGAATACCGTGCTCGAACACGCAAAGATCCTGGTTCAATACCTTTTAATGGTATATGGGAGCTAAGCAGAAACCACTCATCTGTTGCATGCCCTTTTTGTAACCGGCTCAACTGGCAGCGCATAAATACTTGGAAAGAAAAACAAAAGATTATTGTCTAAAAAGATAATACTATAATTAGTCATGCAAGTAAATTTTACTGATATGCAGTCTTCTCTATAGTGTTAAATGCTTTTTATTAAAGGAGTTTTCAGGAACATCATAAACTCAATACTTAAGTGCTTACTTCTTTCCTTTCCTCAATGCCTATTAGTGTTAGTCTCTGGAGGGAGGGTGACAGATGACTCACACCCGGTCTCTAACTTGTATGGAAGGCAGTCTAGTAAAGATGTTAAGAAATCAAGTTTTGGTACACTGATAAGTGCTGTAACAGTGGTTAATGCTATTGGAGTATAGAGAAATAATATGTTTCATTTTGGGGAGGTTAAAAAAAATCCCTTCGTAACAGGTAACCCTTGAACTGACTTTAACAGGACCTGGAGGCATAGCTAACAATAAGGGCAGTGAAAAGGGAAAAAAGAGTAGTTCTTATAGAAGGTATGATATTCTTTCTGTGTATCATTACTACAGAGTTTGGATTTATCATGAAAGTAATAGAGAACCATTTAAAAAGGTTAAGAATTTAAATAGTACAGAAATGACAGAATAAACATTTTATAGAAAAAAATACAGGCTTTGATCTGTCTGTTAATACATTATCACTTCCTTCCCTAAGCTAGAGTTTTAAGAAAGTATTAACCTAAATCACCCTGATGTGACCTGCTAAATCCCATCTAACTGTTTCAGTGACAGGCTCAGAAGAGGTATGCTGCTGACAGCAAGAACTGGGAGACTTTGACGACCAGAAGTAAATAAATAACATTCACATTTAAGGAAAATGTTTAACTAGAATACTTCTATACTAAATATAGGGAAATAGGTAAAAACTAAAAGTAGAAAGAAGGATCCACACTGTTACCGTTTTCTTATTCTTCCTATTCTCTGGGGAAAGGAGGCTGGATAGATAGAAATCTTAGGATCTTAAGTTTATAGTTAATTAGATATCTTGACCTTTCTCTTTCCTAGGCACATTCTTTCTCAACAATAAATACATTTAGAAGGAAAGAAACTAACTCAAATTATCCTACTTGCCCTTCTGTTTTATTTTTCAAATTTCTATTTTAAGACTACATTTCATTGTGTATTTTAAAAGTATATAAGACATGCTTTTTCTACTTTAAAAAGTTTCTGTATCAACTTACAGATATCAGGATCTTTGCTTTTCTTTGTTTTATTACTAAGAGTTATTTCAAATCTATTGATGTCAGGAGGAAGATCACTAAAGAAGCAAGGAGAAAAAAAATTAACAAAATGTTCTGGCATCAAGCTTCTTGATTCCTTTCATTCTAGTATCAAATAAGCCCCAATTTCTGCTAAGGAATTTGAGTGTGCTATATTTAAAACTAAATTCACAACATGTTTTATTAATGGTATACAAGAACACAGACAAGCAAATTACACACTTCCCCTAGCATCTTTAACCACCTAAACTACAAATAACTCAAATAAGCCCTGGAAACTCTAGTAAATATGTGTAGGTTAGTAAATGTTTTTGGACTTCTCGGCAATGCTAATTCATATTAATAACTACATAAAAAACCAAGGGCATAGCACTTTACTAATAAAGGTGAATAACAACAAAATTAAGTACTGTTAAAACATCTCGATTTGTTACCTTGTTCAGACAATTTGAGACCAAAAAATGGAAAGAAAATGCAATATGGAAAAAGAAAATTATTTAATGTAATGATAAAATAAGACTTACTCAAAGACAAACTCTTCTGACCAAACTGGGTTTTGCCCTTCCCTTGCGTGAGTTTTTGCTACTTGGACACTATTCAGGTAGATGTTACAATATGGATTAGTAAAATGTTTTACTGGGAGTTTATGGGCTTCTTCAATATGTAAAATAAGGCTGCTGACCTAAAAAAAAAACATAAAAAGTATTACCCCAGATTTCATGAATTATATTAGTTTTCAAAAAATCTCTAAAATAGCTTTTTTTCCCTTTTCAGAAAATAAGAGCTTTGATATATTTTTCCCTTCTATGTGAGATACTCAAAACATTCCAGAATTTAAGGTAACTCTTCCCATCCCACTTAAAAAAAAATGCAGTTTTATTTTACAAGTTATTCCTTCTATTTTTGCAAAAATAATGAAATACATCTTTTCTACCATAAAACAATACTGCAAAGAATAATACAAAAGTTGAGAAGAAGATTCCAGTAAACAGCTGTCACTAAGTCAAAATCTCTTATGTTACATAATGCTTATCTGGAAGATTTTATTTCTATAAAGTTCTATAGCTAAAACTATTTCTAAACCACTCACTCCAGCTTCTCATTTTATAGAAGGACACAAATCTAAACAAGCCTAAGTTATCACTTTTGATGCCAAATTTAAGACTGTGTACCTTCTAGTATCAGGTCCTCTTTTGCACTTGACACCTACAAGTGTGACCTTGGACAAGTAAGTCTCTGTACACTTTACCTTTCTCATATATAAGTATAAAGTCTACAGTGCAAGTAGTTGTAAGGATTACAAACAATACAGTCATCCCTCAGTAAAAGTGGGAGATTGGTTCCAGCTGATAACAAAATCTGTAGATGCTCAAGTCCCTTAAAATGGTGCAGTATTTGCATATAATCTATGTACTTCTCCATTATACTTCAGCCTTCTCTAGATTATTTATAATACCTAATACAACGTAAATCATATATAAATAGTTGTGATGCTATTTTTAATGTATTTTTTTGTTGTCTTGTTTATTTTTTTCTCAATTTTAATCAGCAGTTGGTTGAATCCACTGATGTAAAACCACCAGGAGGGTCAACTGTAGATGTAAAGCATTAAATCTCACTGCCAGATGACACATTAAAAAGGGCTCAAGAGATGTTAGCTATCATGTTACACCTACAAAGGATAATTTCATGACTATAGGTTTCTTATAAAAAAAGGACTTGCTTTTGCTTGCAAATATTCAATCTGATTTCCCATAACTTACAAAAACATCATAATGTTTTGAACACATACGTAAGTATGTTATGTATATAATTATCCTTGGGGATGGACGAAACTTTTACAATAGTAAAAGCTTTTACAATACTTTTACAGGTACTATTATAGTAACTATTTATCCACTGTCAGAACAGTATGTTAAATTCACTGAATTTATTGGACATTCCCATGAATAAAACAAGAGTCACTTCCGTCAATAAATGAATATTAAAATTCTCTCAAAACCCCAAGAATGAAATAGCTGTCTTTCACTTTAAAAAAAAAAAAAAACCAAGAATGTCAAAATTGGCCTAACTTCTTCCAATTACCTAGGGCTTATTATGATGAAAATAAAAGCCAAGAAATGGAAGGTATAAAGTTATTTCTTGCAAAGACAAAAAAAAAAGAAAACCTAGCTTAACTTTTCACAAATCAAAGTATAGGGCATAATAAGGTTTCAAATAAAACTGAGTATTACCTAAGAGATAAACGGCTTCCAAAGCAATTCTACAGTATTAAAAACCTAAAATGTTTACTAGGATTAATACTGTAAGTCAGGTAATCTTTTAAACGTTCCATTTTTAAAACATAAGCCACAATAATTTTCTGAAGGGAAAAAAAAGTACCCAGCAGGATTGTTTCTGTTGTTACTATTTTGGTATTATTATTTCAAGTGGAGGGAATAATCCTTCCTGTGTATTCAAAAGTTGGCATTATAGATTAAGAACCAGAAGGTATTTAAAGAACATTCTCTTTTATATAGAAATAACTATTTCCTGCTACTAAAAACATAAGAGGCAGCATGGCTTTATGGTAAGATGCCTGAAAAGATTAACCTCTCTTGAGAAATGTTGCCCAAAGTAGTTTAGCTAGAAATAAAAAAAGATAGAAAGCAAAGTGATAGAGCAAAATGTGATAATTATAAATCAAAGTAAATGAAGTTTCACCTGACGAAGGCGTTTATTAGATGTCCCTGGACTACTTTTCCGTAAATTGCAAAATGCCTGGAGACCTTTCATCCAGTCCTACAAAAAATAACACTCCATTTCAAAAATAATAGTCTACTTTATTTGGTTTCCAATCATTTTGTTTTCTTCAAATTCAACAGGTACTTCCTTCTTTGAACTGTCATTTGTATTCTTGGAGTATACTTTATTTGTATCCCAAAAAAATAAAACAATACACAAAATAATTATAATAACATACTAAATTTATCAGAATTTATGTAGAATCTGTAAGTTAATATTCGGTACATTGATGAGTGGCTAATAGTTGTCTCCTGAACAGATAATACCTTGGAGGAAAAAAGTCTCTGTATCTTTTCAAAGCTGCTACACTTGGCAAGTTATGGCAAATAAGTCTAAATATTCTCTTGATTCATGTGTTTCTGGAAGCTCTGCTTTATGGCTTTATTCAGTTACATTCTTCAGTTAGTTGGCTATTTTAATGTATCTGAGTTCAATGTTTACAGAATTTCCACATCAATTACCACAGCTTTTAGAAATACAGGAGAATAACCAGAGACCTCACAGCCCACAAAAATCAGTGAAAAAAAATAACATTTGTGGAAATGTAGAATGTGGAAAGAGTATACATAAATACAATAGGAAAGGGTTCTAAGTGAGGCTTGCAAAACATAACTGTCATCCAAGTATGTGACAAATCTTTATTTAGAAATAAGAAACATGGTAAAATAACTATTAGATGGGATACTGAAATTTAAATTTCTATTCCTAACTCAATTTATAACATGAAAAAAAGCTATACTTTTCTCATTTAAAAATTAAGGCCATAGAGTTTTATGTGCATTATATATAAAAAGAGTAACTGAGACATTTTATAAAGATGTGAAATGTGACATTCAATTATAAGACATAAAACACAATGGTTCCTTCATCAAGTTTATTCTATGAATCCAACAGTTTTATAATTTATGGGTTGGGGTACCATACTAGGCTCCACTATTTTAAGAGCATCTCTCTCATATCCAGGATTGGCAAATTATGTTCTATTTCCAACAAAGCCACTTCCGCCTCTAGTATAAGTAGAAATATGGCAATATTTGTTTAGAATACAACCATAATACCCTGGAAATACTGTGGTTCAAAGAAAGCAAAATATATTTTAAAGGGAAATTTTTTTAAACATTTCTAAGAATTACTTAAAATTTAATAAAACTTATTAAAGGGTATTTCACATGCCTTGATGTCCAATATTATGGTAGACATTATATCTAGATGTAAGAGAATATACAAAAAATTCCTAAAATATTTTTGCTTTTGTTAACTAAATTTTTATTTTCAGACATGGAATTTAACCAGTAAAGAATAATATTAGATCATTAATAAAATAAAATGTCCAATTTCAAATCATAAGTTTAATTTATTATATCTTAAATATAAAAGCAGTATGATTAATTAAAGTATGCACCTAAACTATTAACATAATTTTGCCATCGGTAGCTTGTTTATGCCATCAGTGAAGAATCCTGGAGCGTGAACAGTAATGAAATTGCAAAAGGCATTTGCTATGGCTTGTTGAGATTTGAATATTTTTCCTTGTGAGAAGTGATCCAAAGCCTGGAGGAACTACACTGGTGGTCAGTCACAGTGAGGTCTGGTGAACACGGTGAATGCCAGCATCCACGTTTAGCTTCTAAAGTTTGAGCATCATTTGTGTGATATCTGGCCATGTGGTGTCTTGCAAGAGGATTAGCCTGTCTGTGTTGACAATCTTAGCTGCTTAATCATGGACATCCTCATCATTTCATCTAACTGACTGCAGTAGACATCCACTATAATCGATTGACTAGGTTACATCAAGTTGTAGTAGATAATACCAGCACTAGACCACCAAATAGACACCGTTAGCTTTTTTTGATCAATATTGTTTTGAATTGTGTTTTGCTACTTCATCTTTATTCAGACATTGTGCTGAATGCCTGTGATAAAGAATTCATTTTTCATCAAAAGTAACAATTCAGTTTAGAAATATCTCGCCTTTGCTATGACAGCAAAGACAGGCAAACTTTAAGACAATTTCTCTTCTGACACTGTTTAATTCATATGGAACCCATCTATCCAGCTTCTTTACATCGCCAGTTTGTTTCCAATGCTTTGATATTGTTGGAATACTAATGTCAAAATGTCAAACCTTGTTGCTAATTCATTCATAGGTTGAGGTGGATTTGCTTCCACTACAGCTTTCAGCTCATCATTTTCCATGTGGGTCTTCGGTCACCCACATGGCTCCCCCCCCCCGAGATATAGTCTCACTTTGTGCCCCGTTGGTAGAGTGCCATGACATCACAACTCATAGCAACTCAAACCCTTGGGCTCCCAAATAGCTAGGATTATAGGCACACATCACAATGCCTGGCTATTTTTTAGAGACAGGGTCTCACTCTTGCTCAGGCTGGTCTGGAACCCATGAGCTCAGGCAATCCACCTACCTCGGCCTCCCAGATTGCTAGAATTACAGGCATGAGCCACTGCAGCCAGCCAAATGGCTCACTATTAAGATAAAAATTACTAGATCATAGTTCTCAGAATTCTCAAACCATCCATGTTAGCCACATCCTTCCCAAGTACTTGGTTGCTATTTCGAGCTCTCTGTACTATATTGGTTTTACAATGGAACTCATAATTGAAAATAACACAAATATTCATGATTTCAGAAAAATTGCTCCAAAAGAAAAATGTGAAAGATAATCACAAGCCAAATATGCATTTGAATTGTGCATTGTGTCAAAGTGAAATGTAAGAGTATCAACTGTCAAACTTACTGCTTAAGGAAATCGGACATTGCATACTAAACCTAATAATGTTTGTTAGCAAAACAAACTGACTTATCTTTGAAAGGAACTGAGAATATCTGTAACCTTTCTGCAAGATTTTATAATAAATAAGCATTCTCAGGTGGACTCAACATCATAGTTTTTAAAGGTCAATTTAAAATGGAATTTTTGTTCATAATAACACTTTCACTGCATGTTTCTGCATTTCTTTCAAAAGAAATTTTTTTTACACATGAAAGTTCTCAATCCTTAAAATAAAAAGATGATTACATTTCAAGCATCCTTTTTTTTTTTTAAATCAATTTACCTTAAAAACAGTAGTTTCTATTCAAGTTAATAAAAAACATGCGCTAACATAAAGGTTTAGTATAATAGTTTAAGAAACAGTGATCTTACCTCTGCTTGTTCTGGAGTTTCTCCTGCAAAGTAAAAGATGTAATGTTCCTCACTAAAGTGCTGAACTACTATTTGAAAACAGTTTGGCCTTTAAAATACAAACAAAAAAGTTATTAAGAAGCTTAACAAAATGTGTCACAAATTTACACCAACTTTTAAAAAATTACAATATATAATTATGTAACTTATAGAAAATTATTGTTCTTATAAAATAATATTCTATTGCACCAGATCATTACTAAGAAAAGACAGCTTCATGTATTTTAGAAAACTTTGTCAGCACATTTAAAATTTAATCAATCTTTCGAGTATAAGATTTTTTTAAAATATTGTATAAATTACTTTTATAAGGTATTAGAAATAAAAAAGTTACAAAGAAATTGAAGTTTAACTGCTAGAATTGCACATAGCCGGTCTAAACATTTTTATATGTATTGCAAAAATCTAGCAACGTCCTTACACCAAAAGTGTTTAGTTAATTATTTCTAAGAATATTGGGAGTGATTTTATATTTTGAAATTTTTTACAAACTGATCATCTTTCAACATCTGTTAAAATGAAAACATCATCTCAGCTTATAACTGTTCTGAAGTTTAAACAAAGTAACAGCTGTGTACAACAAATATTATTTCTTGTCTTCCTTTAATATGTACAATGTTATAAATCATTTGGCATGTAAGTGTAATATTAGGTAGTAATTTATATAATTTTTGGAGATACGCAGTTTTTCCAACTTTTCTTGAAAATGTTTACCAAAATGTTTAGTAAGGGCCTGCATGTTTTTGGAACTTAAAATAAATGTTATTTCTATTTCCTAATTTGCACAAAGATTACATCTTCTGCTTTAAGGTTAGGAGGCAATAGCAAAATACCCAGAGTAAAAGTTTAATACTTGTTAAAAGGTATCTTTCATGCATTTGCATGAATGAAAACATCAATTTTGAAAACTGCTTGTATCAGACTAACCCTACTGGCTGAATAAAATTTTTGTAAAAATAAAAAAAAACCAGCTGTGTGAAGGCACTGGAGAATCAAAGCAGTTAGATTGGTGGGACCAAGAACAGACTGAAGTAAGCCTGACATTCTCCACAGCCTTTTTCCCCCCAAAGTATTAAGCTGTGTAGAGAGCGCAAGAAGCTGAGGTGCTAAACAGAAAGCAGCAGCTAAAAAGCTCAACAACAAATGCAACAACTTTACAGCTTTTCTCTGCTCAGAGAGAAAAATGGAGTTCAGGGCTTTCAGATGAGGCCTCTACAGGAGGCCTACTATCTTCACAGTAAGGGCAAGCCAGAAATAGAACAGCCTTCACAATGCTGACCCCAACCTCCACGTGATCCCTGAGGAGATGAAGATAATCTACCCCTACTCTATCAATCAGAAGAAAAATCCTTTCTGGAGGCAGTAACATTATTATCCATAGTTTCTATAGTTTTTCATGCACAGTGTCTACCACTTAGTGAAAAATAAATAGATATTACAAGAATCAGGTTCCAATGACTGAACCTGAGAAAAAAGACCACAGAGAAAGACATACATATAATCCAGACATTGAGGATAAGTAAAACTTTCCAGATTGAATTTGATCATTTTAAAAAACTGACTATCAAAATTACAAATAACACTAACATGATCCTAAACATACTCTGGAAAAAAGAAATAACATACTTTTACAGGTTATTTTTCTTGAAGTTTCACAACTTCAATAGGAAAAAAAATTGTATTTGCCTAACAAGAAATGTCACCCTCAGCAGAAAAGCCAGTTTTAAAAAAAGTTTGTTCTAACTGCTTTGTGTTCTATGAATTACAGCAATAGGCAATGAAATGATATGTATATCTCAAAAAAGACTCCGGGATACATTATTCATAAAACTAATAGTGAAGATTAAAGAAAGGCCACTGTTCTTAAGCAAAACTCCCCAAAGAGCTGGATTTGTCTAGTCATGTTCAGGATTTAGCTTATATATTTATACATACTCAGTTAAAAAAGAAACCTTGAAATAAAATGTAAGAGAAATGTTTTGGTTTTTAACTTCAAATTCTCTTTTTCCTATTGAAACCACTGTTTTATGCTATGATTATTTTTTAATGTTAAGCTTGTTAGGAATGCACCTATAGAATTAACAGCAGGATGGAATGAACCTTAGCACTGCTGGATACAGTGCATTGACAGGTTGTATGAAAAATCAGGGAAAAAGTTGACAAGACTCTAAGTCACTCAAAAAATTGTTGGTGGGGTCAGGGAGGAAACATGCTATACACAGATTATGTTATTCCACAGATTTCTACACAATAAGAGTAGATTTTATGCATAGGTAGACAAAAATTACTCTAGAAAGTAAACCTGAAAATTGGTTTCCTTGCCATACTTTAAAATGACTTGAACAAAGTCACTATTTTATCATAAAAACAATTCTAAAAGAAAGTAGGAAACCAATTTCTTACCTGCCAAAGAGACTATCATGAACAACATAGACAGAACATACACTGAGATCTATTAATCCTTTTGGTTTTGTAGCTCGTTTTTCACTTTCAAAATAAATAAGTTGGGCATCACTGCCTTCTAAAATAAAATACAAATTTTTCCAACGTTTTCCTTTGCCTGTTAAGAAAAAATTGTTTTCCCTTAGCCAAATTATGAAATCATATATTAGAATCATAAACATTATAGCTGGAAATAATTATATACTTCAATTTTTATTCCAAAACTTAAATTCACCAAGCTTTATATAAATTATCCATAGCCAATCTGTACAAATATTCTTTTTGTTGTATTGCTTATTTAAAAGAAATCAGATTAAATGACAAGGATACCTTAACTGCATCTTCAGAGATTGCATTATGATGAAACCTTCAAAATTCTAGGAAAAATTCTTTTCCAGTCTTAAGAAAAAAATCATTACACTAATCAACACCCCCACATCCAATTCCCCAAACATGTCTTTATGCCAAACTAAGGTAAATCTATAAAATAAAGACACCAGTACCATGAATGTGCCAAGCACCAAAAGGAGTTTCTCGAGTTTCTCTTAAAATGGGAAGAAAAAAAAAAAAGCATGAGGGAAAGGAGCAAAGAATCTGGTTGGAAATGTGTACTTAATATACCTAAATGCTAAATTTTAAAGACTGCTTAGATATAAGCTCTAAACACGTGTCAATTACTAATAATTAATGTCAAAACAACTTACCCAATACCAGGCATAGAACTTATCAATGTGTTTTGTATTTACAATGCCTCTATCAAATGGGTTAACAGTAAGATACTGAAATTGAATCCATAGACTTAAAAGTTTACTTACCCTTTTTCAGAAGATAACCTTTCTTAACAATATTTTTATAAAAGGCATCCTTTGTTTTACGACGAATTGTATTATAGATTTCCTTGCCATCCACTGTATCATTAAGTACTTGTTCTTGATCCTGAATTTAAGAAAAAAAAAATTACTCTGTAAATTCTTGATGGAAATGAAGTAAAACATCTACTAAATTACCAATCAAAAACCAAAGTGTTTTTAATACTAAAATCTAGACAGACATAACATATACTTGCTTTCCAAAGAAATTCCCGAAAAGGTTGCTTACCATTTCCCAAGAACAACTAATAAGGTGTCTATGTATTTAGGGACAATTAATCTATTTTCAGAAATATAATTTTGTTATATTTTACAGCAAGTGATGGTTTGAAAACATAACTATGTCCCGATATAACTAGTAAATTAGGAACCAATTTGAGCACAAAGCGAATGCATGTTTGCTTATACACACTTAAGTGTGCAGGAAACACTAAGTGAACACATAAAACCACACCCAAGGAACTGAAATGCGGGAATATACAAAAGACATCTCCAGTTCACCACAGGTGTTATGCCACTTGTCCACATATCAGACAATCCTCCTCTTACCATTTCACATGTTTCATGGTTCAACCTACTGATAGCCACTTCCATAAGCACACTTCCAATCTTTTTTTCAAGGTAAAGTACATTTATTGTAATATTTATATATTTTTTAATCACTTAGCAATTCTAAAACTATAGTACATTTTTATTAAGTTCCTATCCATTTTAAGGTGTCACTGACAAGAGTTTTTAGAATACCGCTAACCCTACCTTTCCCCAAGCCCTGTAGTTTTTATTGCTGGATTTTGGATAATGCTGTGATTTTTAGGGATGTACATGTTACATTATAACAGAGCTGATATTGTGAAAATCCCCCAAATTAAAAAAAAAAGAATTATTTCAGGAAGAATATAAGGAGTGAGTTTATGATGATCTTTCCAGGATAAACCAATCTTCAGTTTCAATATCAGAGTCAACTGGAATCAATATTATGAGCAGCTCATAGTATTTGCAAGAATGAGTATTTTATGACTTTCAGACCAAAAGGAGTACCATATAGTACCTTCTTAGAAACTTTATGAATCTACTCAGTCCTCTTAAAAAATCTAAGTTATGTTACAGGATTTTCATGATTTATGCTGTATCCTGAAACATTCTGCTGTTTTATCATCCTTGGAACTATTTCATCATTACTCAGTTAGGTATTCTAAAAACACTAAAATAATAAAAAGAAAGATGAAATGCCTACAGCAGTGCTAATGAATTGTGATAAGCACATTCAATGTAGTCTGCCACTTGTTTCTGTACATGAAGTTTTATTGAACACAGGCTGCTCAGTCCTTTACATATTGTTTTTGGTTACCATCAAGCACAAAGGCAGAGTTTAGTAGCTGAGACAGAGAAGGGCCCACAAAACCTAAAATACTTACTGTGTGGTCCTTTACAGAAAAACTTTGCCAGCCCTTGAACAGACAATGATGCAAAAGTGAAATAAATCATCTCTACTGCATTACTCTGATTTTTTTTAAAAATGTATTGTCAAGTATTGTAGCATCTTTTCAAAAAATATAAAAGACTATTTTTCTTGCTTTTTTTAGCTTTCATTAAATGTAGCTAAAAATTCAGAACTCTTAATTTTCTCCTTATAATAGTAAAGAGAAAAAGTTGTCAGAAAAAGGTAAGTAACAATTATTGGAAGAATCAGAAGATAACTGCAAAGAATAGGACACTGGACTCCACTGAGATGGCAACATTGACTTTGATAAGCAAGATTTCAGGCTATGTTTTTGAGATGATAATATACTCAATGAATTTCTCAAACTCAAAAATCACTAAGTGAGATCGAATATGATTTACAAATAGACAAATGAAGAAAGCACATTGTATAATGAAACTACTGAAAGAAAACAAAAATGTAGAACATTGGATCAACCATTTTAATTAGTGTTTATAATTCTACACAAAATTATTTTACCCTTAAGAAGCAAAGACTGCACTCTCCAACAAAATTATGAGCCATCAAAGTTTACAGAAGTATTACATTTTGATGACACAAGCACAAGAAAGAGAACAAATCATAAGCTACAACCTCGTAGTGACATATTGATAAAATATGAAATCAGCACTGCATTTTGTCAGGTAAAGTGTAACCAGAGTAATTATAAGCAGAACTTATCAGAGACATGTTAGAAATCTAGAAGTAGAATTTATAAGATTGGGTATGTTCCAGGTCCAAGCATGAAAGATGAAAAGCAGATAGTTGCATTCAAAAGACATTGCCAATTTCAGGCATGTAAGCCTTTACAACCACGGAAATATGGGACAGAAATTTGGATTTGCTATACTACGTAGTAATATTCTTACTACAGATTCTCCTAAAGTTGCTTGCTAGACTGTCCCTTTATCCTTCTGTTAATTATTTGTAAAATGACTTAAGAATATATTAATAAAAAATTTTAAAGGGTACACTAGACCAAAAATGGTAAAACAGTGGTAACTATACTTCTCTGGTAATATGTTTATATTTATCAATCTTTATTTCAGATGATGACACTTAGTATTAGCTGCAGAATGGAACATTTTTATAGTTTTCAATTTTATCCATTTTAACTGTACAAATGTGTTCATAAATATACCACTAAAACAAATGTCAAAATGCTAATTTTTCCACCTCTGAAACCCATAAAAACAAAAGCCACTGACCTGCATTGGTACAGGTTCCTTAAGATAATACCCTTCTACAATCTGTTCTTTTCGATAGTGATCTATGATGTCAGCAATGCTGTTGAAGTAAAAATTACTAATATTGACATGTGCCTTACAAAAATTACAAATCTTTTGAAATACATTTAAACTTTGTTACCAAGAATTATATATTATCAAATATTTTAAAGCATATAATCCAAATACATTAATAGAATAAATGATCATAATAATCACATCATTTTAGTAAAATAATAAGGTTACCAATATAGGTTTACAAGTCAGAATACCTAAGTCAGAAATTACAATTTCCTATACACGTCAAGCAGAGAGCCAAGTCAATGATACCTATACTCAAAGGTTTTTCTTTCGGTCTTTTTTTTTTTTTGCAGTTTTTGGCCGGGGCTGGGTTTGAACCCGCAACCTCCGGCATATGGGGCCAGCGCCCTACTACTTTGAGCCACAAGCACCGCCCTCTTTCTGTTTTTTATAAGACAAGTACTTTAAGATATTAAGAATGAAGGACTGACAGAGAAATGGCATTTATTTAGGAAGCAAAGTTCAGATACACTAAGAATTCTTACTATCAAAACATTAACACAATCTGCTGTTATATAAGATGCAGTTAGGTCATAAAACACATGCATGGGTGAAAGAAGAAAACCTCTCCCCCTTAAAAAACATACCCACAGAGACATATTGCAATAGCAAGAAAGACTGATTGATACCTTTGATTAAAAAATGCTTTAAATTGGGCATGGCACCCATAGCACAGTGGTTATGGCACCAGCCACATACACTACAGGTGGCGGGATCAAACCCAGTCCAGGCCAGCGAAAAAAAGGGAAAAAACAACAATAACAACTGCAATAAAAAAATAGCCAGGCGTAAGGAGGGCACTTGTAGTCCCAGCTACTTGGGAGGCTAAGGCAAGAGAATCACTTAAGCTCCAGAGTTGGAGGTTGCTGTGAGCCATGACACCCAGGCACTCTACCCAGAGCAACATAGTGAGACTCTGTCTCACCAAAAAAAAAAAAAAAAAGTTTTAAATTGTTCTAAATATTTGAGATAACTAAAACTAAAATAAAATGACAACATATTTTAACCAAGTTTAGCATACCATAATGTGGGATATTTTTGATATTTAAAAAAGGTCTTTCTCTATATAATCAGTAACCCACTAGTACAATCCTAAATATTTAAATGCTAAAGTTTTAAACCTCGCAAACTTTTCTCTAAACATATTTTGTTTAACCTACTACTCCATTTTCTTCATAGTTCTTCATACTAATAAAATTGGAATACACATGTATATATATCCAAATATAAATGATCTTCCCTCTACTATGAAGTTAATTTAAACCAAATATAGTGTTAAAAAGCAGAAAAACACTGAAAAAATAACTAATTTTTAAAAAGTATGAATAAATATGAGCTAAACACCAGCAGAATTTAATACAAAGAGAGAGGGGTAAGGTAAAAATGAGACAAATGAAAAGATATGGTCACAAAAAGGACTAGGAAGGTTTAAGTTTTTAAAGAAAAAATGTAATGCCACATAAATCCAAAACTGTTGAAAGAAAAATAGTTGAATGTAACTAGGTAACACCAAATTGACAATGTCTTTTAAAGCAAAAAGGATTAGGGTGGGGCTTGTGGCTCAGTGAGTAGGATGCTGGCGCCACATACGAAGGGTGGCAGGTCTCAAACACGGGCCTGGGCCAAACTGCAACAAAAAAATAGCCAGGCATTGTGGTGGGCACCTGTAGTCCCAGCTACTTGGGAAGCTGAGGCAAGAGAATCACCTAAGCCCAGGAGTTGGATGTTGCTGTGAGCTGAGTGTCGCCTCAGCACTCTACCGCAAAAGTTAGACTCTGTCTCCACCAAAAAAAAAAAAAAAAAGGCAAAAAGCATCAAATCTATACAAATCAATAAATATCAAAGGTTTCTGGCTCAGTAAACATAAAATGCAATCAACCTGTGTAGCACCTCAGTGTTACAATATAATTGTTTTTCCATGAGCTCAACGAATAAGAAACTTGTGAAGTACAGTTCAGATTGTTCACAAGCAAAGTGTGAACAAAGTGTGTAGCAATCAAATAGGTTTTTTACCAGTGAGCTAGACTTAAGAATTTTTTTTTGAAAATTACTTTTCTGTTTATAATCTATCCAGAAACATCTAAGGAAGCAGTCAAGAAAGATACAACACACCAAATTTCCTAGACATTCCATAAAAGTTCTAGCTATGAAATCAGACAGATTTCCATCTCAGAAAACTAAACATGTTCAGTATAAACTTGTGAAATAAATTTGAGTTCTTAGAAAGAGACACTATGTCTTGTACTCTAATTTTAGTAATGTACTTAATATACAAAAGCATGTGCCAGCCAGCCAGCTCAGACACAGTACCCCAACTCCACCAGGTAGAGAGGAAAGACAAAAATAGTGTAAATCAAACCAAAAGAAACAAACAGAAGCCCTTATGACATAGAATTTGGGGGTGGGGGGAATAATAGGGACAAGAACACTAGCAAAAATAAAATTCTACTTGTTGAAGAAGACAAAAATGAAAGATTGTATTTAAGCTAGAATGGTGAAAAAAAAAAAGAAAAAAATGTCAAAAAAAAGTTAAAATTAAAAAAACAAAACCCCACAACCAAGAAAAAAAAATTGTTATTATAAAGACATTTGTACGAGGCTGTTTATTGCTGCCCAATTTACAATTGCTAAAGTGTGGAAATAGCTTAAATGTCCTTCAACCCAGGAGTGGATTGGTAAGGTATGGTATATGTATACAATGGAATATTACTCAGTAATCAAAAATAAAGGAGACTTTGCAGCATTTGTAGTAACTTGGGTGGAGGTGGAACATATTATTTTTAGTGAAACATCACAGGAATGGAGAAGCATGAATCCTATGTATTTAACTTTGATTTAAGGACAATTAATGACAATGAATGACACAGTGGGGCATGGGGGAAGGAGAGAGCAGACAGAGAAGGAGGGAGGGGGTGAGGGAAGGAAAACAAAAAAAAAAATAAGAAAAGAAAATAGTGACTACTTTTCATATAAATTGGATTCAATTTTGACCAAAGTACATTACTTAAATATTAATTTTGTAATTCAACTTGTCAATATGTTGTTTAGGATATTGCATCCTCATCTATAAGTAAAACATGTTTGTAATTTCGCTTTATAACAATATATTTTCTCTAATTTCAATATCAGGTGTATCCACATCAAGAAGAATTATATTGAAATATTTCTTCTTTTTTCATTATTTATAAGATTTCTGGAATTGCTTGTTTTGTAAAATCATTGTGGTCTATGAGTTTCTGACAGTTTGAACTTTGTTATTTAATTTAATTCATTGCTTAGTTACTGCTTTTCCTATGAATGATTATACTCTGGTTAATATGTTAGCATAGTAGTATTCTCACATAGTTTTTTATTTCTTGGGAGGTTGGACTTTGGAGGGGCAGAGTTAATACTTTGCATGAAATATCTTATTTTATAACAGTGAAATTGCTTTCTCTTGTCTTGTGATTTTTTTTTGAGGTGAAATTTAAGTTTTTGTGTGAGTAGTACTATTTATTATACCTATCTTGAGAGTCTTGCTTGTACTGTATCACATCATACCTTGGTTTAATTCTTAATAAACTGTTCACTTGTTTAAAAAACAAAACAAAACAAAAAAAATAGGCAATTTATGTACTTGATAACACGTAAGAGAAAAAATTCTCTCATTCCTTTATTTAATAGTCATGCCTGTTTTTACATGTCTAAGTGAAAGGGCAGTCTTTAGAAATGAAGGTGTCCTGGACATGGATAACGGTGATGGTTGTGCAACAGTGTGTGCTTCATGGAGCAGAACCGTACACCTGTATATACAATACATTCTGTATTGTATATATTTTACCACATACACAAAAGAGCCCCTTTGTGTTCCCCCTCTGGCAGCTAGGAAATAATTCTTTTAGGCGTATTAACAACCTTGGTACATTTAGAAGAAAAACTATGAGGATGAGTCCAACACAAGAAAAAGGAAAAATAAATTGAATATAGAAAGAACTAAATTAATTTTATCCTTCGGATATTAAAATGCATATTTTATAAAGAAACACTGTGCATGAAAGGGCATACAGACTTGATTTTTTTCACCAAAACCCAAATAATGCTACTGATTTTTTTATTTAAAAAATAATACATGATTACTTGAAAAATATCTATACTACAGAGAGATATAAATAAAGAACATTGTGTGCTAAGAAAAAGAAAAAAAATGCACATATTAGAGCTATTTAGTTTACTTACATGTAAAATTTACAAATTGTTTGAGATTACGCGTAGCATTGAAATCATAGTACAATGATAGTGTAATTAGAAGAACCTAGGAGAATCCTACATCTAGGATCCAGATAAAAGGGTTTACAAATAAGAGCTCTAGGCCTTCACTGCACAAGGATACTCACTTCTACTTCAGGGGCGCATACTGCCTGGCTGTTCTCCTAACGCTGAAAGGAAGTTTAGCAGAAGATTCTAGAGACCTTAAGCAAATTAGAGCCCTTGGACTAAATCTGTTCCTTAGTGATGGTATAGGCCAGAAGCCAGCAAACTTTTTCTGTAAATGCCCAGGTAGCGAGGATTTTAGCTTTGCAGGTGAAATTATCTCTGTTACAACATTTAATTTAGCATAAAAAGAACTACAGAAAACCTCTGAACTAAGGAGATTGCTAACACAACTTTATTTTTTGAACACCAGAATTTGAACTTCTTATAATTTTCGTATGTCACAAAATGTTATTTTCTTTCTTTCTTTCCTTCCTTCCTTCCTTCCTTCCTTCCTTCCTTCCTTCCTTCCTTCCTTCCTTCCTTCCTTCCTTCCTTTTCTTTCATATTTATTTATTTATTTATTTAGAGACAGAGCCTCAAGCTGTTGCCCTGTGTAGAGTTCTGTGACATCACAGCTCACAGCAACCTCCAATTCCTGGGCTCAGCGAGTCTCCTGCCTCCACCTGCCAAGTAGCTGGGAACACAGGCATCCACCACAACCCTGGCCATTTTTAGGTCACAGCCACCATTGTTGTTTGGGGAGCCCAGGCTGGATTCGAACCCGCCAGCTCAGGTGTACGTGGCTGGTGCCTTATCCCATTGAGCCTCAGGCGCTGAGCCACAAAATGTTGTATTCTTTGGATATTTTTACATAAATTTAAAAATGTGAAAAATGTAAAAAAACTTGTGGGCTGTACACAAACAGACGAATCAGATTCACTGATTCTTGGTTAGACCAGGAAGAAAGTAAGCATCCTAGCTAGAAGGCTACTAACAAACCATCGCCAACACTCATGCGGATGTTAAAGACATTAAGGGTAAAGTTAGGCCCCCTGACCACCACTGAGGAAATGGGTGCGTATGCCTGTGTGTGTGCGTTAAGAACTTTGGGGTTACATAGATTATGTGATTATGTAGTTGGTAATATTTTATTGTCCTCAATACTGAATCTAAATATTTTGAATAGTTTCCAAATTATATCAGATTGGGGGTTGGGGGGCAAATGTAGCAAGGTTCATTGTGAATCTTAGATCCCAGTAGTTTTGACAGTATTTTAACATCAGATTCCTCCAAGGGATGTGGATTTTTGGTTGGCAGGATCATTTTGAGGGAGAGAGGTTTTCTGTGTTATTGTGAGCTTGCTGTTGTTGTTTTTCTTCAGTCTCCCTCACCTCTTCCTCTTTCTTCTCACCCTACCTATTCAGGAACTTGATGTTAACGGTACCTACCCTGCAGGCCCCACTGCCTCCCTAGGTCTGCTGTGAGCCCTGGTCTCGAGTATCATTTCACACTGGTAATGTATTTTCTGTCTCTTCCAATGAGGTTGCGTTTAGTCCTCCTCGCTTGTGGAACAAAGTTTGTCCTCTGTGTTTGGAAGAAGCCAAACTCCTAGTTACCCCTATTTATAATGTCCAGTAAGTTTCAACTCTACATATTGCTTTGTATTTCTGTTCCATAAAGATTTTTCTCTTATTGAGTTCAGAGTATTTGGTTTTCTATTTTATCTTTTTTTTTTTTTTTTTTTTTTTGTGACAGAATATCAATTTGTGGCGCTGGGTAGAGTGCCATGGAGTCGCAGCTCACAGCAACCTCTAGCTCCTGGGCTTAAGTGATTCTCTTGCCTCAGCCTCCCAAGTAGCTGGGACTACAGGTGCCTGGCTATTTTTGGTTGCAGTTGTCATTGTTGTTTGGCAGGCCCGGGCTGGATTTGAACCCACCAGTTCTGGGGTATGTGCCTGGCGCTCTAGCCGCTGAGCTATAGGTGCCGGGCCTCTATTTTATCTTTTAATGCTACAATTTTGAGCCAAAGGGGCACTCTTAATTGAAAGTCTCACCTATCAATGACTGGTAGAAACTCCATATACATATTTATCCAAATATATATTTATTTATACCTATCTGATTATTTTCTTAGTACAAATGAATTATAATAGAAATACTGTGTAATGGGTGTATAAAATAAATTTTTGTCCCACTGAAGTATTAGACTGGCTCTTTCCCCCATATCCTATACTATATAACATATTTTAAAAGCTATTTCTGATTTTTGCCAAATTAAATAAAAAATAATTTCTTTTTTTTCTATTGTTAGATTTTTCTGTACAATTTGCATAAAATGAGATGCATAATATTAAGTACACAGATCAACTCATTTTAACAAATACATATACCCATGCAAACCTTTCCTTCATCAAGAAATTTAATTTTTATTCACTACAGAAAGATCCTTTTGTTTCCCAGTTCATTACACAATTGACTAAAGAAAAGCATTTTTTTTTCATTTATCTACCACAGGCTTTAGAACTTCATATAAAATGGCCCATATATTTTTTGTGTCTGGCTTTCTTCATTAACATAACAATTTAAGGTTTATTTATGTCATTTGTATCAAAGGTTCATTTCTTTATATTTTTGAGTAGTATTCCACTGAATAAATACATTACAATTTATTTACCCATTTATTTATTGATGATTATTTGGGCTGCTTAAAATTTGAGATGTCAAATATGTCTGAATTTTTCATTTTTCAACCAATTGTTCCCACATTCTTTGTAAATAAAAAACACAACAACAACCACCACAACAAAAAAACAAAAAACAGCAGCAACAACTATACTTTTTTTAAAAACCTTGAACAAAAACAGAAAACTCTTATGTCGCTTACTTAGGAATTATTTTGCTTTTCACCCACAGGATATTTACCCAACAGTGATTTAAAGCTGAAGATGCATAGTTTCAGGGTTGGCCCAGCGGCTTAAATATGTTTTTTAAAGAACTGGAAAATTTTTATTTTTTATTCCATTATTCTTAGTGCCTTTCTTCTTCTTATGTTGCTTATAAGATGGCTTCAAAAACTCCAGGCATTATGCTCCTGTTCACCGCAAGAAAAAAAGGGAGATAAGCCATTCTCCCTGGAGTTAGATGATATCTCAAAATGGTTTTGATTTGTATTTCTCTTATAATTAGAGACGATGAGCATTTTTTCATGAGTTGGCCATTTGTCCTCATGAGAAAAGATTCTGCTCGTGTCTCTTGCCCAGTTTGTACTGGGGTTGTTTATTCATTTCCTCTTTACTTGCTTGAGTTCTTTGTAGATGCTGGTTATTGGCCCTTTGTGAGATTCATAGCATGCAAATATCTTCTCCCATTCAGAAGGTTGTCCCTGCTTTGTTGATTACGTCCTTAGCTGTGCAGAAACTTTTTAACTTGAACAGTTCCCATTTATTATTTTTGTTGTTGCTGCAAATGCTAATGGTTCTTTTTCATAAATTCTTTTCCTAGACTGATAAGATTTAGAGTTTTCCCCACACTTACCTCTAGAGTTTTTATAGTTTTCTGCATTAGGTTTAAGTATTTTACGTACGTGAGTTAATTTTTGTAAGTGGTGAGAGGTACAAGTCCAGTCTCAGTCTTTTGTATGTGATTAGCCAGTTCCTCTTACACCATTTACTAACTGGGGATTATTTTCCTCAGTACATGCTTTTTTGTTTGTTTGTTTGTTTGTTTGCTTTATCAAAAATCAGATGCTGATATGAGGCTGGTTTCATCTCTAGTTTCTCTGTTCTATTCCATAGATCTGTCTCTATTTTTATGCCAATATCATGCAGTTTTGATTTTTATAGATTTATAATATAACCTGAAGTCTGGTAAAGTGATGCTCTATATTCATTCTTATTTTGTGGAATTATGTTGGCTATTTAGATTTTTTCTGCTTCCATACAAAATGTAGAACTATTTTTTCATGATCCTCAAAGTTTTCCCTTGGCATTTTAATAGAGATTGCATTAAATCTATAAATTGCCATGGATAGTACAGATATTTTAACCATGTTGATTCTTCCCAGCCATGACCACTGCACATTCTTCCATCTGTTAATGTTCTCTGTTATTTCTTTTCTCAGGGCTTCATATTTCTCTCTGCAGAGATCCTTCACATGCTCTTTTAAGTATATTCCAAGGTATTTCATTTTGTTTGAAAGGTATTGTACCTTTGATTTAATTCTCAGCTTAACTGTTGTTGGCATATATGAAGGTTACCAATTTGTGAACACTGATTTTATTTCCTAAGACATTACTATACAACTTCTTCACTTCCAAGAGTCTTGTGATTGAGTCATTTGATTTTTTAAGTATCAGATCATAACATCAGAAAAGAGTATTAGTTGACATAATCTGTCTCCATTTGGGTACCCTTGATAGCCTTCTACTTATCCTTAACACTGGCTAGGACTTCTAGCACTGTGTTAAATAGTGGTGGTGATAGTGGGTATTCTTGTCTGGTTCCAGTACCCTTCAACCCATGAATGGACTAACAAGCTGTGATATATGGTATATCATGGAATACTATTCAGTTATAAAAAGATAGAGATGTTGTATCTTTTCTAAAAACCTAGAAGAATTTGATTAACACTTGCCTAAGTAAAGTATCATGAGAATGGAAAAACACATAATATATGCACTCACTACTAAGTTCAAACTAGTATATTAAAAACCACATATTCACATGAGTGATAAACTCAAGTAAATTCCAAAACAGGAGAAGGGGGAGGAATGGTAAGTTTTAAACCAACAGGTAGAACGCACAGTAATGGCACACTTTCTGTGTGAAGGCCACAACTACAACTCAAACTTTACCTTACAAATGCACTTTCATATTCATCTGGAAGAAAAAACAGTAGAATGAATAAATACATTGAGATATAAATACATATATATGTGCATATATATACATATATTCATATAAAAAGTCAGGAGAGAAAGTGGTTCCAAGATCATATCTTCTGTGTCTTTTTATAAGAGAAAAAAATAGGTTTGCCAAAGCTCCCCAATAGAGTTCCTCTTATGACTTAGTGCCCTGAGTTATTCCTCAAGAGCATCTGAGAAAGAAGGCACAATTCTAAAGTTAGCTTCCCTCGAAACAATCATGTTTCATCACTAGGGGCTGAGTCCATTGTCAATCTAGATAAATTATTGTTAGCAGACAGATTAGATGGAGGTAGTAATAGATAAAGAACTGATAGTGTCTATCACAATACTTCTTGTACTTTTTAAATGTATATTTATTTCTTATTCAAGGTCTTAAGTTTTACCATTCATCTCAAGCATTTTTAAAGATATGCAGTTTTTTCAGTCATTTTCGTTGAGGTATATGTAATAAAATTTTTGTTTATTTGGTTTTATGTATATTTTTAAAAGAGACTGCAGATATAAATATAAATCCCCCAAATATAATCCACCAAGTATTTTCTTGGATTTTCATATCTTGTTCATATTGAAGAGGTGCTCTAGAAATATAAAGGTCTCTTCCCAACTTCACCAAGTCATAGGAGGAAATATTCCCAATTCTCTATTCAACTTTTCCATACTTCTTAGGCCAACCATTTTTGATATAACTCAAAATATTATATTTAATTTATACCAGCTGTATAAGAGTAACCTTGAATTTAATATATGATGGACCAAAAGGAAAGCTTTTATCACAACTTCCTATGTACATTTTCATCAACTCATATGGTGCACATCTGGGCCTTTGATAGTTATGTGTATTTTTTTTAAAAAGTTGGTATATTCAAAATTAATTTAAACATTTTGTGTTTTTCTCTTTGCCAGTCACTTAAAAAGATAAATATTAATGAACATATTCATGAGGTTATGTGTGAATTTTTTGAAGATAGCAATAAAGGTGTATTCTTAGAACATAAATGTGTTACATTAAAAATAGCATTATTGGAAAAGAAGGCAGAAATAAATCGACAATTGTTGAACACTTCACATATTCCAAACAGTAGGCTTCATGCTTTGCACACTGCCTTAGATTTAGATGTCCCCAAATATCTATGAAATAGGTCTTATTTGTGATTTGCAGAGGAGAAAAAGTAAGACTCAGAAAAGTTACATAAATTGTTCTAGGTCACACTAAAAACTTCTAAAAAAACCAAAGCAAAACAAACAACCAACAACAACAACAACAACAACAAAACAGTAAGAATGATTTTCTACCATCTGGGAAAATACTAGTTCTTTGACTTTATTTATTATACAGATAAAATTCTTAAGAAGTAATAAGCAACTAGCCAAACAACCAAATAATCCAGAGAAACCAAATCAGCGCATATACAGATAATATCTAAAACTCTAATTTTCTTGTTGGAGAAATAAACAAAAGGATAGAATTTAGAAAATCCAAGAAAACATAAAATTTAAATGTGGACTGCGTCACCTTGTCATTATTTTCATCTCCAGCAAACAGTTCCTCATGTTCTACTATCTAGCAATGCTTGATAGTACAGACCACCAGATGGATTTAGAAAGGTTTAATTGAATAAAATTTGTTCATTCATCAGATAACCCAAATAGGCTAGAAAAATCTAAAGTACCAGAAAAGCAACATGAAAACTTCACTAGTCATTGAATACAGTGAAAATGTAAAACACACCTAAAACAAAAATATCATGCAATTTGGGCAGAAAAAGCACTTGAAGGAAGAATCATCAAAGGATTTAACCCTAGTGAATTTTATGAGAGACTGTCAGGCAAAAATGGACTGTGATAAAAGAAGAGACAATAAGAGTGAGAGAAAAGGGTGAGGAGAAATGAAGATATATGTTTTAAAAAAGAAGAAAGGAACTGGGCTGTGTATTTAATAACAGGAAAGTGGGGCTCTTTCCATACAGATGGTGATCAGTGGCTACAGCCTTGCAGTCAAAGAAAAGAAATATGATGGTGCAATTATAACGAAAAGTTAATGGGTAGATGAGAAAAGCCTTACCATGGTCAGAGCAACAGGAAGGCAAAGCCAGTTTGGCAGAGCCCTTTAGGCCAAGCATCAAGGGGCAAGTCTGAGTAAAATGAACATGCAACTGTGGGGGCAAAGTCAGTATATGTGTGCACGTGTGGGCATAAGTGTATATGCACACGTGTGCCAATGTGTTTGTCATTGGGAGTGGAAACATCTGATGGCAAAGGATAAACAGAACATATTTTCCTAAAAGCTCACTTTTATTTCCAGCTAGCTAAAATATTGCTACTAATTACTCAAAAATTTAGAATGTCAAATTTACTCGAATTTTGAAGATTAATTATGGATAATTGACAAATAAAAATTGTATGTATTTATTATGTACAACATGTTTGGAAATATGTATACATTGTGGAATAGCTAAATTAAGCTGATGGACATGCACTACTACATATACTTTTTTTTTTTTGCTGTGAGAACACTTAAAATCTTCTCTTAGCAATTTTTAATAATGTGCTACATTGAAAATTAACTATAGTCACAATGCTGCACATAAACTTCTGTATCCTATTAAGATAAATCATTAATCAACAAAAATAAGTATCTTTTCCCAGGTCTCTGGGATCTTCTAATTCTTCTCTGCTACTGAAGCTCATTTATAAGAAAATTTGAGAACTAGATTAGAAAAAATATTTTTAAAAAGCCAAAACAATTCAGAAAAATTATGGATAAATTAACAATATAAAATGACCCAATACATCTTAATTCCACTGATTATTTACTTTTTATTGAAATTACTAATGAATTATATCATATATTCTTATGTTTTTCTGCTCAGTTATGAAAGAGTTTATGAGCCAAAGGAGGGTTAAGACGATCTAATACATATATTCCCATTTTACAGAATGAGACCCCCCAAATCATGACTCAGATGTCAGAAATGCTTTTTTGTATATTTTTCCTTTCACAGCTTTTTACATTTAACATTGGATTTTAAAGTTTCTATTTAAATTGCTGGAATGGGATTCTGGTTTATCATCCTGAGTCCCTTAGAGTAATAAAAAAAACAAATCTCTCTTTTTTTTTTTAACTTTAGAGAAGGAAAGATGAAGTGATTATTATTTTAAAGAAATCAAGTATCTTTGTAGTCAAAGTAATTAGCACTCATCTTCTGGTAACCATTCTTCCTTCTCCACATTTGTAACTTAATTTTCCACCTTTAGAAGAGTTATTAGGTTCTGCCACAGTGCTGGTGTGGATTGTCCGAAGCAGTTCTTATCAGCAAGGACTTCCCAGTGTGCCTACATCCACTCACTTAGAATAGGGTTGCAAAGGTGCAGAACTAGCCAGCTATCTCAACCACTAGGTAATACAGCTTCACTTGTGGTCAACCACTATTTTGTCAGATGGAATGTAGGAACAGTTCACTTCCTCAGACCTTAGGAATTCTGGCACAGGCATTAACAAACATAGAGTCAAGGACTTGGGGATTATCCCTGCTTCTAGTACCCATACTTGCAGCCTTGGTCTTGGGACTACTGCATCAGATATGAAGAAGGAAAGTTCAAGTGGTATGGCATGACTGTGAGGACTGGAAAGCATAAAATACATAGGGAAGGCAAGCAGGATGGAAACTGAGGCAAGCATTGATGTTGTAGTTAGTTCTGTGACGGAATCCTTTCTTTTCCAAGTTTGGCTCCAGTTTGGCTCTGAAGCCCTTCAATAGATTGAATGAGGTCCAACCATGTTGTGTAGGGTAAGCTCCTTTGCTTAAAGTCAACTCACTGTAGGTATTAATCACAACTGTAAAATATACTCATAGCAACATGTCGACTAGTATTTGACTTAACAATTTGGGCACCATATCCTAGCCATGTTGACACCTAAAATTATCCATCGCATGTTCTTTAATCAGAGCAGCAGGACGGTGCCTGTGACTCAAAGGAGGGGGGCGCTGGCCCCAAATACCAGAGGTGGTGGGTTCAAACCTAGCCCCAGCCAAAAACTGCAAGGAAAAAAAAAATCAGAGTAGCAAACTTTTAGTACGATATTATACATTCACCATGGAACTGCCTTTTACCAACCAAACAGCTTTCTGGCAATTTTTTTATGGAAGTTTCCTGGGCATTGCCTTTCCCATTAGAGCATTTATCTGACATTACTCAAGACATTATGGGTGGGTCAGATTTCAGGATTACTTTAAGTCCTTCAATCATAGGGATAGTTTCAATTAAGGTCAATAGCATGTTAGTAATTGCTGTCAAATGGATACTCTGTGGTCCCAAAACCCAGCAGTGGTATCTGGGCAGTGCTCAGACAGCTTTTGCCATGAGTCCCCCAGTCATGCCCAGCACATACCTTATCGTCCAGAGCATTTGCTCACACCAGCACTCCAGCAATTTGAATGTGAATAACAGGACATTATTTAGAGGGGTAATCTTTTTTGTTTGTTTGTTTTCTAGGTACTCTATAAGGTATACTATTTTAAAATAACAGCCTATGTGAGTTCCGGCAATTTTATTGATGACCATTTAGCAAGTCCTATTGATATTGGCAGAAAGGTGGGTTTACATGTTTTCTATTACAGTACTAGGTATGGGAAACATTTTTTAGTAAAATACACTACCCATATCCATAATACATTCAGGGAAGGGAGACACAAACACTTCACGTAGTGCCTGTTTAGACATTCCAGTTTGCATCCAAACTTAATCTCATCAACAATTTAATTCATGTTCTTTTTTGTGGGGGAGGGATGCAGTCTTGCTGTGCTGCCCTGGCTGGATTGGGATGCCTGTGTCCAAGCAGGAGTCCTTCCTTAGCCCCTTTAGTAACTGAGACTATGGGCACATACCACCCTGCCCAGATTATTGAATTCTTATATCTCCCAACCTAACTGGATCCCTTAAGGGTAGGACTTCGCCACGAGGTTTTGGAACCCCAGTGGGTTAGGTCCCCGTGTCAAAAAATCACAGAAAAATTTCTTCTCTACTCTTTGGCCTTTTTGCCTATACAGATTTGCGTCTCTCACCCAGGCCCTATAGATAGTCTTTATCTTGATAAGACTTTAGGACCATTATTTCCAGGCATTTGAAGGTGACATTTCTCCTTATCATTTTGCCTGTGGCTTTTTACAATTCCTCCAAACTAAGATTAATAAAACAGACTTATTTAGGACTTTTCAATTCTGAGGGAACTGAATAGGCTCCCACTGGCCCACTCACCTCTTCAGAGGATTGAATTAAGGTCTGTGTTTTGACTCCACCAATTTCTGCTTTAGTCTCATTTCTTTCTTTCTTTTTTTTTTTTTTTTATTCATTCCATTCCTGGATAACTGTTGAGAGGGTCTCACCCTGCTGGGATGAGTCTCTGGACTCTCTACTTTTTCTTTCTTTACAATCTCTTGTGAATGAGTCTAATCTTCTTCACTATCTGTTGTTTCCATTTTCTTCCTCTTTGGAATCTCTGAATCTAGCAGGTTTCACTGGGACTAACTAGATTTCAAGCTTACCTTGGCATCAAGGTCCACTCTAAGACTTTCTTTTGCTTTCAATTTTGACCATAGAGAGAGACTCTGAGGCCAATGGCGATAGCTTGGAATCCAAGCTCATTCCAGCATTAAGATCTATCTCAACACTTTTCTTACTTTCAGCTTAGCTATTATAGACAACAATAACCAGAGTATTATGTATTTAATTTGTTTCTTGTTAATTTTCTTTTCGTTATGCATCTCATGGTCCAACACCCTTGGAGTTGTCAATTCCATTTGTACCTTTTTATCTTCACATCACTACAGAACTGTAATTTCACACCATAATGGGTTTATGGCCATTGTGAAATCAAATATTCATCATCCCTACCCTCTCATTCTTCTCCTTCACAGACCACATGATCCATTGAGTCAGAGCTATTGTAGTGAATCCCACTTTATAGAAACCAAATGTAAGGGGTTAGGACCAAGACACCATTAGAGGTGACTGTTCCCAATGATGTTTGCACAGTGCCCACAGTTCCTCCCATCTGACATCAATAGCAAGGTCTGCAGGAAATTTAAAAACCACCTGCGGTGTTGATCATTTGCTAGTAGAATATACCGAACTCACTGACATCAAATATACTTATCATTATAATTTATTACAGGGAAAGCATACAGATTGAAATCAAGAAAAGGAAGAGAAGCATACGGCAGAGTCCAGGAGGGTTCCAAACATTAAGCCTCTTAATTCCTTCACATGGAGTCTCCTGGCCTTAGTATGTAACAATGTGAATAAAGTATTTCCAACAGAAGGAGCCCATATAAACTTCAGTATTCAGGGTTTGTACTGGGTTTCATTACAGAGGTATGATTAATCGACACATATGGATGATCTTAGCCTTTAGCTTGACTGATGTGCGATTTAAAGATCCCACACTGTCACACTGCTGGTATTTCTGCATGGCCAGCCCCTGCTCTGGACTATTGGATACTGTTGGCCTCCACGTAAGAGCCAATGTGGCCAGTTGTCCAAAACAAGGATAATCCCATCAAGTATTATATACACAGATTAAAATCTTTGTCCTTCCAGAAGCTAAGGACAAAGATCAGGTCTCTGTTTGAGAAAGGCTAAATTCTTTACTAGACAGGAATAAACTCTGGATAGTGGTGCTGGTCTCCAGTTCTTCCTTGATAAGGAACTAGGTAGAACATTTAGCCAGAACCACAAGGTCATCTTCTGTGTGTTTCACCTTGCTGTATGATATTTTATGCCCTGTTATTGCCTCCAGGTATTGTCTCTTCCATTGTCAAATCTCTTAATTACTGATCTTTGAGAGTTCTTAGTTATATACCTGACTACTTTTTCTGTGTCCTGTGAAAGATGAAAGATCTTTTAACACTTGACTGTTAGGAAGAGTCTCATTCTACCAGGAAATGAACTAAAAATGGAACATCATTTTCTGAGAGACTTGACACTTTCTGGGTAACACCACTAAAGATTCCTTAAGCAACAGCATCTTTGGTCATAGACTTTACTCACTGTAGCATGGTGGCTCTTGAACTTTGTCCACTTCACCTCGAGAGATTCGGATTCAGAAGGTCTGTGGAGGAATGGAATTTGTGTGTTCCCAGAGGATTCTGTTGCTCCTGGTCCGAAGACTACATTTTGAGACCCATTATCAAACCACATTTTTTTGGAAATCATCTGTGCAGGGCAGTGCCTGTGGATCAAAGGAGTAGGGCGCTGGCCCAAATGCCAAAGTGTCAGGTTCAAACCCAGCTCCGGCCAAAAAAGGCAAAAAAAAAAAAAAAAAAATCATCTGTGCATGTCTGTTTCTCTGCTGAAAGGTGAGCTTTTTAACTGCAGGAATCATTCAATAAATCATTCAAATGTGGGATCATTCACTTAGTAATCATTCAATAAATATGTGATGGAATGAATGGTAATGTTTCTAGTTTCATACTATTCGTATGGATGCTGTTTCTACCTGCCTGTTCAAGGATAACAATATGACTTCGTCTTTCATAGATGTGTTCAAATTTTAACATAATCATATATAATAAAACATTATTTTATTGGACTTTAGTCCTTTTGGTCTAACATATTGCTAAGAGTCTTTACAGAAACTTTCTTTTTTTTTTCCTTGCTAAATCATAAGATGTATATGTGCACGCACTTGTGTGTGTGTGTGGTGGGTTTAGAACATTATTTTCCTCTTATTTTATGTAAATCAATGCATAAAATTGTTACACGAAATGTTTGGGAGCTGTATACCTTGCAGGTAAAATTAATGAAAAAGAAAAATTTGTAGAATGTAGGATAATTTGAAAGTGTGATGGAAAATGTCTTCACAAATTATAGCTGACAGAAGAGCAGAAAGTATGAAAATGCACTGATAGTCTTTCTGAAGTGTCCCCACACTTCATTATGTCCACTGCTCGTTAATTGTTAAATTAATATTCATTTGAATTCTCATTGGCCTCTTTAATGCCAAATTCCCAAACTTAGTGGAACTAAAAGCACACTACCTTAATTTTTTTTTTCCTTCATATTACTCACCTTTTTCTAAGTAGCACTGCTGATTTCCAGAAATTAGCAAACCAACTTACTTTGAGCCAGGATTCAGCATCTCATTAGTTGAGTGAGGCTAAACCTCAGTTTTGTCTCTCTTACTTAACATATGTAATTAGCAGGGGCAAGGAAGGCAAACGCATATTAAAGTTGTGGAAGAACTTAACATGTATAATGTTAACTTTGCAAAGAAAAAGTTAAGTAAATAAAATGAATCTTATAAAAGATGTAGCGTAATTTGATTAGTCTCTTCTTTGCACCAGTCCAATAATGGTTGAAAATAATCACCAGAGGGGATTAGTGACATAGAAGTTTAAAACCAGTAGGAAGAGATGCCTCTTTCTACAGCACAAAATCAAACCACAAAATAATTGACCACTAAAAATTTAATGTTAAGGCTCGGCGCCTGTGGCTCAACGGGCTAAGCCGCCAGCCACGTACACCTGAGCTGGCGGGTTTGAATCCAACCCGGGCCTGCCAAACAACAATGACGGCTGCAACCAAAAAATAGCTGGGCATTGTGGCGGGCGCCTGTGGTCCCAGCTACTTGGGAGGCAGAGGCAAGAGACTCACTTGAGCCCAGGAATTGGAGATTGCTGTGAGCTGTGATGCCACAGAACTCTATCCAGGGTGATAGCTTGAGGCTCTGTCCCCCCCCCCAAAAAAATTTAATGTTAAATTCCTCAGCTAGATTTTTTTTTACACGGCTAGAGTTTTTAAATGCCTTTGAAAAATTAATATTAGTTTAAATTCAAGACTCACAATAGACTTAAAGCTGAGATTTAAAGGGAATTTTAAGAATTGAAAGGAGCCCCTTACTAAACTGAAGATCCATAGCTTTTTGATAAATTTTCCTGCTGTGGAAACATCAGTTATTACTGACAGATAAATGCAACATGAGATATGAAATATCCTGTTCATATCCAATATGAGGAGATGTTCACAAAAGATGTAATTTATTTTAGTTATTTAGTGAGCCTTTGATTATCTATACAAAATGTGTTTTTCGTTCATGTTGGGCCTAAAATATTTAGTCTTGCTGTGAGTAGGTAATTTTAACTTTGGAAAATGAAAATCGTACCAGAATTGGGAAGGTGTTTTGTAATCTGGCCCTAGTCAAAACTTTGAACTAAGTATATTTTTACTTCGAGGCTAAGCCACTTCCCTTTGGTGTCTAACACAGTACTTTCATTCTATTTCAGGGTTTTCCACTATGGAACAGGCTTCAAAATCCTGCAGGGTCCAGATCTCTAATAGGTGATGATTTGCTAATCCTATGAAGTAAACTGTGCTGATGTGTGTAGTTCCTACCAATTGCATGGGGTGCTGTAGACCGTGGCTTCTTAATTCACTTAGTGAAAGGGGAAGGAGGCCTCAGTAGTTACGTAACACTAGAGTCCCACTCACAGAATGTCTTCTGTGGTGACAGTTTCTATAAATGAAAGGCTACAACTTTACAAGATGGGGCTGTTCTAGACGTTTAAAAGTTATATTTTACATTAAGTGGAAATCAAGAGGTAGAAACTCATAGAAGAAAAATACTACTTTTAGGAAAGGTCTAAAATAAAAATCCAGTTTTACCACTCACTATCTCTGTGAATGTAGGCATGGTTATTAATTTTATGGACCTCAATTTCCTAATAAATAAAAAGAAATGAAAGAAAATTCTCCACAAATGGGCCAGGAGTAGTGGTTCAGTGTAATCCTGGGACCCTGGGAGGCCAAGACAATTGGATTGCTTGAGCTCAGGAGTTAGAGACCAGCCTGAGCAAGAGTGAGACCCTGTCTCTACAAATAGATGATGTCTGTAGTCCCAGCTATGTGGGAGGCTGAGGCAAGTGGTTTGCTTGAGCCCAGGAGTTTAAGGTTGCTGTGAGCTGTGACACTATGGCATTGAGGGCAACAGAGTGCGACTCTTGTCTCCAAAAAAAAAAAAAAAATCTGCATCAATAAATGAATAGATAAAGAAAATGTGGAATAGAGTACTAATTGGCCTTTAGAAAAGGAAAATTATGTCATTTGCAATGTCATTTGTGAACCTCAAGGACATTATGCTCTATACAATAAATCAGACACAGGACAAATACCACATTTTTCACTTATGTGTGAAATCTAAAACAAACAACTTACAGAAGCAGAGAAAATGGTAGTTACCAGAAGTTAAGAGAGAGGGGAATGGGGAAATGTAGCTCAAAGTGTACAAAATGTTGGCTAGATACGGGGAGCCAATTTTTTGAGATTTATTGCACAGATGGTGACTATGGTGAATGTATAGCTAGTATATTTCAAAATTGCTAAGAGAATAAATTTTCAAAAGTCTTTGCCACAAAAAGTGATAAATATTTGAAGTATTGAAAGTGATGGATATGTTAATTAGCTTGACTTTTTACCTATTTATTTTTATTATTTTGATTGTATATTGACAAGTTATAGTTGTATATATTTATAAGGTACAAGGTGGAATTTTGGGGTACACGATAGCATACTGAAGTTAAGCTAATGAACATATCTGTCACTTCAAATATTTCACATTTTTTGTGACAGTGTTTTATAAACATTTAGTATTTTTCTGATTCTTTCAAGAGTTTTCTTTTTTAGTGATGTCATAACATCACTTTGTACTCCATAAACATATGCAACTAAAATTTGTCAAGTTACAACAAAAAAAGAAAATTCTTGAAAGAATCATAAAAACATTAAATGTTTATAAAACATGTGCTGGTTGGCACTTTGTGAAGATTCAATAAATCTCAATACTAATTTTTTTCTTCTTTCTTATTATACCTACTTCAGCCTTTCCTATAGAGAACATAAAAGTGTTGCATTTCTCCTGTTTCTTGACAATTTTCAAAATATCTAATTCTAATTATCATCTTCTCTTTTTTACTATTTACTTTTGCAGTCTCAATATCACCATTTCTTTCATTCATTCCTTACACGAAGTTCTTTTAATCTCTTACTATTATATTTCTTGCATATAGTACATTTTACTCTCTAGATGTCTTCATAGAATTTTGTTTCTACAACTGGAGATAGTTCTCCAGTGATAAGTAATACTATAAATGGCTGTGAGGTGTGGAATTGAATTTCTTTTCCTGTACTGCTGCTTCTTTATTATTCCCTGTGCTATCTGGGCTTCATAGCTCCTTATCCTTATCTGAAACATTTTCAGTATTAATTAGCTAATTAAGTTTTTAATAAGTATATGTTTATTATTTTTTCCTCTTCTCTGAATATAAATCAGATGATAAAAGGGATCTAGCTGATACTGCACTTAGTCTTAGCCAAAAGGCTGAGAAGTGATAGGCATCTAGTTTGTTTTGTTCACCTTTTTATAAGTTGGTATAGTTTGAGGCACAATGAAGATACTTAAAGAGTAATTGATAAACAGTGACCTTTGTGAAGAAATTATTTGAGGTAGAGATGATGAAGACTATATAAATAGATTTTCCAGCTAATAGATATTGCATAAAATTGTAATTGCTTATGTTTTGTACTTTACTATTGTTAAAAACATACATGTGATAAAAATGTTAAAAAAAATGGAATTAACACATGTATCTTTGATGCCATTGACCAGACCTTCCTTTAGGTTAGCTTCCAAGGGGGTATTTTCTAGGAAGAGAGACCATTCTCTGCCCAGAAATAGAGAAATTCCCTCTGCAATGAGAACAGTAGCCCTTGACAGCTTTGGGGAATCCTCCACCAATTGCCAACTGTGGTTGACAGATAAAAGGGAAAGTCCTGTGCCCTTGGCACTCTACGGGTAAGCATAGTTCTGGGCACTTGTCATTTATGAAATGAATACTGCAATTTTCAAAATTACATAGACATACTTAATCACTTAATGAGGTAATTATTCAGAATCCTGGGCTGGCGGTTGTTCTGTTTAAGAAGCCTGAAGCTTGTCAAACCTAATTAAAATAAAAAAGAAGAAGAAGAAGAAGCAGCCTGAAGCTGAAGCCCTAATAAACTCTATCTTGTTAGCCCTCAGTAGAGAAATCAGCAGTTAGCTGATGGACTTTCTTTTCTAAGTTACTTGGTATTTTTGCCGCAGGGCTCAGAGGAGCTCCTCCTTTGTGTTGACATGACCAGCCGATCACTATATGTCTTGGTGATTGCCAAGGCAACGACTTCGCAACGAATCTCCCAGTGTTCACTGAGCTACTTCTACATGGCTGTCTAAACCTCTAGCAAGACTACAAAGTTTCCCTCATTTATTCCCTCAAATAGGTTTATCCGCCCTTGTGCATTTTCTTCTTCACCCTCAGGGATACCTATGATTGGCTGTTTTATGTAATCCCTTATGTCTTGTAGGCTTTACTCATTCCTTTTAACTCTTTTCTTTATTTTTGACACACTGAGTTAATTTGATATATTTGTCTTCAACCTCTGACATTCTTTCTTCTGTCTGCTCTGGTGTATTCTTAAAACTTTCCACTGTATTTTGTATTTTTTAATTTTTTTTATTCATAGAAGTTCTATTTTTTTTTAAAGAGCTTATTTATTTATATATTTTTGGCCAAGGCTGGGTTTGAACCTGCCACCTCCGGCATATGGGGCCGGCGCCCTACTCCTTTGAGCCACAGGTGCCACCCAGAAGTTCTATTTTTCTATTATGTTGATCCCTTTAATGAATTTTTCATTCATTTCCTGCATTGTTTCTGTTTTCTGATTTTGTTTTCCATTTTATTTTGGATTTCACCAAGTTCCTTATAACCTATGTTTGAAATTCTTTCTCTGTCAACTGAATATTTTCATTTTGGTTGATATCTATTACTAGAGAGCTAATGTTTTCTCTTGGGGGCACACTTTTGTTCTGATTTTTCGTAATTCCAGACTTCTTTCACTGATTCCTTATCCTCTGGGGCAGCTGCCACTTTCCACACTTGAGTTTTCCTTTGTTAGACGGGGTTTCATTTTTCTTCAATCTCCCCCACCCCCACTTGTAAGGGAATGTCTGTACCATGTGGTGGGTAAAAACCTTTGGATTTGTTTGTGGGCACTTTGAAGAGGATCTAGGTTTTTGAGGGATGCCTTGTCTATAAATATCCTTAGTGTGGTGGATTTCTCAGTTGCTGATTGTGGGACAGAGGTGACCAGGCTCTGTGTGGGAGGAAGATTCCATGTGTCTTTGATAAAGGATAATGGCAGTCATTGAGATCATTTCTTTTTCCCCAGACCTGTTGTCTTCTTAACTGTCTGAGTTGTATTGGCAAGCCTAGTGAAATCTTTGAAACAGCAGGTGATTCATGTGGGTAAGAATCAACCATACCCAGTTAAGGCAGAATCAGTAAATGCTGAAAAGGGCTGTGAAAATTGACTTGTCAGCAGGGTGCTTGGAACTAGCTGCCGTGTTATTGCGGGGACGAGTGTCCATGCTCTAGCTCCTCAGAAGCTCTCAAATACTCCGTGTAGTAGGTGGGCCCTGGAGCTCCACAGCAGAGGCATGTGGGAGGAATGAGGTTGGGCAGGCTTGGGTTAGGTGAGCCTGTCCTCAGGCTCCACACAAACTGGTAAGGTCAAATGTTCACACCTGCCCTTCTGGGGAAAGCTTCTCGGGAGGAGCTAAAGTGGCCCCACCCAGTCTGAAGGTCTGCCTGTGGAGGCAGGATCATCTGAGGTCTGCAGTCCATCTGTCGGGAGTGGGTTTCACTCTTCTCTCCCCTCCCCTGCTCTGCAGACTCTCTCCTGAGTCTAGTGGCAGCCAGGAGCTTAACCTAGCTGAGCTCCCCCATGACCGTGCTGGATCTACTGTGGGCTGAGGGCACAGCCTTCTTCTAGTGTCTGCTATAGCTGGAACCCACACTCACCCTCTTTTCACTTCTGTGCGCTCTGCTCCCTTGTCTCCCTAGATTAGTCCACAAATCTCCGCTCCACAGTTCCGTCTCCAAGCAACATGCTTGATCTGGGCCATCGGTCTGTCTCCAGGTCCCTGAAGATCACTTCCTGACCATGCTAGAGTGAAGTGTGTTGGTTCCAAGTTGCCCATAGGGTGCTCAATCAGAGGTGTGCTCTGCCTTGATAGAAGAGGCTGGCAAGCAGCACTGGGGAGGCCTGTTAAGGGGGGAGCTCACCATCCAAGCATCCTCAATTCCTCTGCAGATCTTGAAGAAGAAAGAATTGAGTCCTGCTTTTTTGTGGAGCCCCCAACAGAAAGGAAACAACAGCTTCTGAGAGCTCAAGTGTCTCTCTTCACAGCCAGGGGCAGAGTAAGAGAAGAAGAGGAAAAGAGTCTGAGTGGAAGAAGGCTCGCACTCTGTTCATCCCTTTCTCTCTCTCTGGAAGGTAGCCCACCTAGAATGTCCAGGCTGTGGGATCAGGCATATTCCCCGGGACTGACCTGGCCCTGTGGCTTCTGCAGTCTGGGATGAGGCTGTGAAATAACTTTGTGGGAATAAAAAAGATGAAAACTAAGATTCTAAATCGCCCTTGGGGGGGATGTCAAAGGTGCATGTTGAATGGAGAAGCAATGTGGTGCCTGCTCTCTCATCTCGGGACTGTGGTAATAGAAAGTGACCCCAGGAGTTGGCAGCTTGGTGCGTTGTCCTCAAAAGACTCCCAGTTCACTGACAGAAACCACTTTGGCTCATGAGGATACAAAGGCTCTCTAGCAGCTTGGGAGTCAGTTGATTGACAGAGATATGATGGAGAAACAAACCATCTCCTCTCCCGTTTTTGTGGGACTTTAAGCCTCCTGGAGGTTGACCTCTGCTAATATTTTGCTGCTGCTTGTTCTGCTCCATAACTTTTTCTTGTGAAATCTATTTTTTTACTTTTTTCCTTTCATTAAGTCATGTACATATAGATCATGAATACATTTATGCATATATGTGGGGTACAATGTGTTGATTTTTTAAATACAATTTGGAGTGCTTACATTAAAGTAATTAATATAGCTTTCACCTCATTTATTTGATTATGTGTTAAGACATTTATGTTCTATACTTGATAGATTTGACTTGTCCCCTTGCAAGATGCTCCATAGGTGTGGTCCAGATTCTATTATGTTTTGCTTAGAATTACATCTGACGCCTGTTTGCTTGTTTTTTCTTTTTCACCTAAAACTTTTCTTCTTTCTGAGACAATCTGGCAGTTGGTATGGTCAGCCACCTTCCAGAAATCTGTTTTCTATTACGTTTTGCAAATAATTAAGTTTGGAGATTTTGGTTTGTGTTAATGGAGAAAGTTAATAAAGGATCGATTTTTAATTTTAAAACTTTTAACAAGATTTTATAAGGATATAAGTTTATGTTTATATTCTTATCTTTATATATTAACTATATAAAGATAAATTTTATTTAACTTTTATTTAATTTAGTGTTTTCTGGTTTAAATTAAAAACAAATTATAATTTTTGGAAATACTATAAAGTAATTTGGCAAAATAGACAAATAAGCAAATAAAAAGGTATCTAAGATAACAGTAACAAAAACTCTGCACAAAAAAATTCAGTTTATTCCAATGGTAAGTACTTAAAATAGACTATACTAAAACAATCTCAAAAACAAAGAATAAATGTGGAGTCCTCACATTTTCTGAGTCCAAAATTTACTATCATTTACAGTGACCAAGATAGTGGGGAACTAGCACAAGGCAAGACATATGGATCAATGGAATAAATTGAAAGACCAGAAATAAAGCCTTTCATTTATGCTTGAATGATCTTTGAAAAAGGTGATAAGACAACTCAATTAAAAAAAAAAAAGAAATCTTTTCAACAATGGTACTGGAACAATTGAAATCCATGTGAAAAATAATGACAACCTACACATAAACGAATGAAGACCATGTAAATACGAGTTATAACTGTAAGATTCTTAAGAGAAAAACATAGGTGTAAATGATTGTTTCCCTAGATTTGATGAAATTTGATGAGTTTCTTAGATATGACATCAAAAGCACAAAAAGAGAAAAAAGTTATCCTCAAAATAAAAAAAAATACTTGTACATCAAAGGATATAATCAAGAAAACGAAAATGTAATCCATAGAATGGGAAAAGTGTTTGCAAATCATCTATCTACCTTTATCCAGATAAAGGACTACTACCAAGAACATATATTTTAAAACTCTTATATCTCAATAATAAAAAGATGGCAAAAGTCAAAAATGGACAAAAGATACAAGTAGACATTTCTCCAAAGAAGATATACATGAGGCTGGAGAGTGACTTGCTCCCAGGAGCTCCAGTCCAGCCTGGGAAACACAGTGAGGTCCCAACAAATAAAGCAAAAAAACAAAAACAAAGAAGTTATACAAGTAGTCGATAAACACATGAAAGGGTGGTCAATATCATTAGCCATCAAGAAAAGGCAAAATCAAAACTGCAGTGAGATATACTTCACACTCTGGGATGGCTGTAATCAAAAGGTAGACAGTAGCCAGAGTTGAAGAGGACAAAGAGAAATTGTAACTCTCATACAGTGCAATATGGAACAACCACTTAAAAACAATCAGGCTCTTAAATGGTTAAACATAGAGTTACCATATGATTCATCAATTTCACTCCTAGGTATATACTCAAGAGAAACAAGAACATATGTCTACACAAAAATTGCTTAAGCATACCCACAGTAGCATAATTAAATAGACAAAATGTATAAACAACCCAAATATGCAAATAAACCTGAGGAATGGTTAAATACAATGTGCTACACTTATACAATGGCACATTACTCAGCAGTGCAATGAAATGAAATACTGATACATTCTGCAATATGGATGAACCTTGAAAACATGCTAAGTGAAAGAAGCCAGTTACAAAAGTTCACATATAATAAAAACTCATCACTTATAAAAAACATTCAAATAAGCAAATTATAGAGACAAAAAGTACGAGAACATTAGTGGTTTTTTAGAGGTGGGAAGTATGGGGAAATTGATGTGATGGCTAAGAAATATGAATTTATTTTGGGATAATAGGAGTTTTTTGGTTTTGTCTTTGTTTTTTTGAGACAGAGCCTCAAGCTGTTGCTCTGGGTAGAATGCTGTGGCGTCATAGTTCATAGCAACCTCCAACTCTTGGGTTTAAACAATTCTCTTGCCTCAGCATTTTTTGTTTGTTTGTTTTTTATTTTTAGTAGAGACAGGGTCTTGTTTTTGCTCAGGCTGGTCTCGAGCTCATGAGCTCAAGCAATCCATCCACACTGGCCTCCCAGAGTGCTAGGATTAGAGATGTGAGCCACCATGCCCTGGTCAGGTGGATTGCTTGGCTCAGGAGTCTGATAGCAGCCTGAGCAACACTGAGACCCTGTCTCTACAACAAATAGCCAGGCATTGTGGTGGGCACCTGGAGTCCCAGCTACTCTGGCAGCTGAGGCAAGAGGATCACTTCAGCCAAAGACTTTGAGAGTGGTATGAGCTATGACGCCATGGTACTCTATCAAGGGTGATAAAGTAAGACTGTCTCAAGAAAAAAAAATAAAATAAGATAAAATAAAATTGAACTCTGTGGGGATAATCCTGTAGTTTTACTTTAAATCATTGTTCTACCACCTTCATGCCAAATTCCAACACTCTTGAGGGCTGAAACAAGAGTACAAAGAGACAAGTTACAAATTAAGTGAGTAAACTTAAAAGAAATAAGTCCCAGGTCCCCATCATGGCAAATATATTACGATAATGACCAGGAAGACCTGTTTGAGTTTAGCATTTGTAGACTCTTCAGAGTTTAGGATTGGGACTTTGCAGTAAGGGCAAAGCCAACCCCACCAGGGGTTGCCCTGCCGTTTACCTCTCCTCTTTCTCCCCAGCTCCATCCTGAACTCTGAGGGTCCCCGCATGCATCGCACAGGCACCCACACTGAACTGCCCAGTCTGCATGCATTCCCATACACCGTCTCTTGTGCAAGCGAAGGTGGACATGGCAAGAAGATTTTCTGGTCATGGTCTTCAAGTACAGCTTCTCAAGGAGGATTTTTCTCTACTAGGAGACCTGTGAACTAAAGAGACAAGTTTAGTCTGACTCCACCCACATGACTTACTCTATATATTAATACAATGGTGAGAGACAAGGTGGTTGCAACAGGCATTCCGGTTCAAGTGAGGGAAATAGGAGGCACAAGGCTGTCACTCATAGTGATTATGAAATGCAGCTGAGAATATGCTGTCAGTTCCTTGAGTAGGACCTATTCCTTCTTGGAAATTATTCTCTGAGGCTTTTAGATTTGTTCTCTGGGCTCTTGGTTCTCTGTTCTAAGTAACTTTTTAAAAATATATAAATGGCTTTGTTCAACATGAGGCAGGGTTCTCAGTTTTCAGGCCTCTTATGATTTGAGACTCTTTTATTTTTTTTGTCAGTCCACAATGACATCATTTCTTTTAGAACTCTTTTCATAGCTTGTCTGGAGACCAATTTAAATTTGGTTAAAATTATATTTGAGTAAAGGAATAGTTTTATCAGTAGAGGTGTTACAAGATTTAGTGAATGATTCACCAATTGTAAAGCAGGTTGTAGAAACTACAAAGCACAATAGAACATTATTCTGTAAAAATATTGATTAGCACACGTGTTTATCAAATGAACAAAGGAAAAAAAATGACAGAAAAAATGCCAAATCTTTATAATTCTTGAAACTGGCTAATATTTACATAGGTCTTCCTTATTGTATTCTCTCTAGTTCTATGAAAATTTCCATGACAATAGTTTAAAGAACTGAAATATTATACAACCCAGTCAAAATAAAATATTTTATAAGCATTTTGGTTTGTTGGGTTTTATTTTTCTAGAGTCACACATTGATCAAAATAGTTAGTTAAGGGGCAGCCAACTTAAAAATTGTCTAATGCAGTGGTTCTCAAATTTCCTAATGCTGCAGCCCTTTAATTCAGTTCCTGTGGATTGTGACCCACAAATTGAGAACCACTGGTCTAATGTCTTTGTAGGAAATAGAAAGGGGAAACTTGTGCAATATCAGGGCAAATGGAAGGAAGCACACTTTATTTACACCACAGGACTATTGCTTGATATCTATGATTGTGTCACTGAGGAACATAGGCTTACTATTGACAGATCTTTTGATATTTCAAGAATAGATGCAAATCTGTGGTTTTACCTAAACCACTGAATATTTCAACATTAGACAAATATATAAAATGTGAAAGAAATCACTGTGCTACATAAACAAATTATGTCATGATCATTCATATCTAGTAATACTCAAAGTCAAAGAGTAAACAGTTTCGATTTTGCCAATGGCTTTAGTTTGGATGGTTATAATAAATACCATTGGCTGGGTAGCTTGTAACAACAGAGTGAGAGTATAAAAGGTAAAAGTCTTTTGGAAGGCCAGCAGATGGCAGCTATCAAAAACATTAATATGTAGAGATATAATCTTGTACTATACAAGTCTATGGGCCCTGAAATTTTGGGTACAATGTCTACAGACATTAGCCATTATAATTTGATGGAGATTAAAATTAGGAAACTAAATCTAGAGGATTTGTTCAACCATCTCTGAATGTATTTTTAAGGGTATTTTTAGTCTGAAATACACATTTTTTTTTTATTGTTGGGGATTCATTGAGGGTACAAGAAACCATGTTACACTGGTTGCATTTGTTAGGGAAAGACCCTCTTACAATCGTGTTTTGCCCCCAAAAGGTGTGGCACACACCAAGACCCCAAGACCCCACCCCCTTACTCCTTCCCTCTCTCTGCTCTTCCTTTCCCCATCCCTCCCTTATTCTTCCTCTTTCTGCTCTCCCCTTCCTTCACCCCCACCGTGTCAATAATTGTCATTAATTGTCCTCATAGCAAACTTGAGTACATGGGATTCATGCTTCTCCATTCTTGAGATGCTTTACTAAGAATAATGTGTTCCACTTCCATCCAGGTTAGTACAAAGGCTGTAACATTTTTGTAGTGGAAACAATGGCTCCCAGATACTGGTATCTGAAATTTGTATATTCAAGATGATGGGTTTCTGAAACTCTCTTGCATATGACTATACATTGTATCTGCTATTTTTGCAGTAGTTAAGGCAATAGACTATAAGCAAAATATGGTAGTAAAATACAGACTAATTGTCAGGCCATTGATTTCATAATAGAACACATTTCATCAGCTACTTTCATGAATGTTTATTGACATGTAAGATCATAATATTACCTCTAATCAAGCAAATCTTGAGGGAAGTCATTGGCCATTGTAACCATTATTCGTCATTGGTCCTGAACCTAGACGCAGGTGGAAAACAGAGGATGCACAAACCAAAACATCAAACCAGGTCACCTGGTATTCTAATGCCTAAGAGCTCAAAAATTTATTTTGTCAATACAACATTTTCATCATGCCTGGAGACCATCTGCTCAAAGACAATTTTGGCTGAAGGTGCCCAGAAAACAAAATATAAACCTACTTTTGATTCACGAAAGATGAAACCACAAATTATAATAGATACCAAAAGATAACAGAGGACACAAATACTGAAGGACTTCGGAGAAGATCTAGAGCTTGTTTGTTGCACAATGAATTGAAAGACTTTTAGTAATTGGAATGTCTTAAAATATGCATGTTTTTATTTGTGTAGAATATGAAAATATATATTTTACCATTTTAAAGTTAAAATCCTGACCAAAGTTATTTCACTGGCAGTTAAAAAAAATGTGTTACTATAACTTTTCAGATTAAAGAAAGTAGTTTTATAATGAAAATTAAAAATCATATACATATCAATATTTCATTTCTGTTTGCATTCCCCTCATCTTTTAAACCTATTTTTTATTGATAAAATGAGAGCCTTTTAATTAACTGTTTGGAAGTAAGGTATTACAAGGGTCTGTCCTAAGCATGCTACAATGTGGTCAAGTGAAAATAATCTTTAATTTAACTTGACTTTCTTTTTCACAGAACATAGAAAAAAATTGAAATGTCTGCCTCTGGGAAAAGCGTAGATTCTAAATAAAATATCTGCTAAGCCTTTGTTTTCTTCTAAACAGTGGTTTCTGACTGAAAAAATCACACAACTGTGTACCCACACAATATATATTTGTGATATTTTGAGGTTATTCAAGCCAACTCATTTTTATTATTTCATATTGAATGAATTTCCCAGGTTTTTTTGTTGTATGAAATTCAAATAGTTTGTAATTTTGAGACATTTATGTCTTTCTTTATTTCACATTCTACCAAAGCAACAACATATTTGGAAAGATGTTGCATAATTCCAATAAAAAATTTAGTATTTGTATTAGTAATTCAAGATTTTGTTTTATATTTGTTGTAACTTCCCACTCAATCACAATATAGTCTTATACAATTTTCTGCAGCATCTTCCAGTTCTAATATGGTAATTTAATCACACTGACCATTCAATACATGTTTTCTAAACAATTATAATAAACTACAGCTTACTTAAGTAGTGTAGTGTGCTGTAGTGTTTTTGCTGTATTGTTAATTTCACTTAATTTTTTTATGATTTTTGTAATCAATATCTATGGCTGAAATATTATTTCTATCAGATCAAAAACTGAAATGATCCTTTGTTCTGTTACACCCTGTCTCCTTCTACACACATAAATATTATTCATAAACTCTAAATTAAGGACCCATATTCTCAAGAAAATTCTGTATTATGCAAACTGAGTTCTTTTCAAGATTGAAAATAAGATTGAGTGGTAAAATCAAAGACCTCTCACTTTTGAGTTCATCACTGTATCTGGGAGCTATCTGGTAAAATGCCTTAACCACCAGGATAGGGAATAAGTTTGTCATATAACTTGCTTATAAGTCCTGGGCCATGAAGAGCTTTATAAATTAAAATGAACACCTAGAATGATTGTTGGAAGCCAGAGCTCTGCACAGAGCATCTGTATAATGTGCTCTGTGTGGCTGGCATTGCTAAACAGACAAGCTGTCACATTCTGTACTAGCTGAATATTCTAGTGCTTTTCCTCTGTCAACCAAGGTAGAGGACATGGCACTAGTCAAACCTCCAGGTGACAAAAACCTAAAGTAGTGTGGTGAGCCCTGTATTATACAGGAGAATGTACAAGTGTAGGGAGGGAGAGGCATCTCTTGCCATAGCATTTACATCATAATCCAAATGCATCCTTTGACTGAGAACATCATCATTAAAATAAAGCCACATTCTATAATGACAGGGACTACACTGGGTAAATTCAGTTCTTAGAACACAAAAACAAAATCTCTAAAAAGTATCACCTTAAATATTTATAACCAAAGCTGAAAACAAGTATTTTTGATATTACAGTCATTTACTAGGAAGAAAAAAATAACCTACTAGATTATTCTTCAACAAAGAATATTGCCATGAATTTATTAACAAATAGGCTAAATAAATATTTTGATTTCTTGATAAAAAAAAGTATATTGTATTTACTTAGCAAACATTTTTACTTTATGTATTTCTTTTTATAAGGAAAGAAAATTATTCATTTTTAATTTTTATCCATATTTTCTTCATAAGCCAAGAAAGAATGAGAATAGTGGCATGTGTGAAGAAACATCTATGAATTATGGCTGTTTGGTGCCACCTAGTGGTAAAGGACTTTTTAAATCTATTTAGATTACCTCTGCTTTTAGAAAATTTGTAATGAAAACAATTTATTGATGGCTGAATTATTGCCTAAAAGAGAGAAGAATTAAGACAAAATTTATTTTACTCTCACAGACATTAACTAAGATTATCTCTTACACTCAATGCTGGAGTGACATTTGGTTTGATTGATACAGAATACTTTATGACTGAAAGAACTGACTTGGGTTTGACAGCTTTTTATTCTATTTTATTCTATTTTTATGTTTTGTTTGGTTGGCTTTTCAAGCCAAAGCTCTAGAGTTAAGATGGATATCAAGTAATCAAGTTAGAGATGATGTACTATCTCAAAATTATCCTTAATTATAATGTTATCAATATAATAAATGTCATGCTCATGTCATTCTGCGGTCAATGTGAAAATAACATATGTCTTATAGAAAATAGAAGATTTAGCCAGGCATTGTGGCAGGCACCTGTAGTCCCTGCTACTCGGGAGGCTGAGGCAAAAGAATCGCCTAAGTCCAAGAGCTGGAGGTTTGCTGTGAGCTGTGACGCTATGGCACTCTACTGAGACTGATAAAGTGAGACTCTGTCTCTAAAAAAAAAAGAAAGAAAGAAAGAAAGAAAGAAAGAAAGAAAGAAAGAAAGAAAGAAAGAAAGAAAGAAAGAAAGAAAGAAAGAAAGAAAGAAAGAAAAAGAAAAGAAAATAGAAGATTTTTAAAGTGCCAGATATATTTTTCAGAATTCAGGAATAATGGGAACTCCAAATTTAGTGGCCATGTCCTGATAGCTTCCTGCCCAGGAGAGAACCTGTTTTCAGAGCATCTGTTTTACTCACAGACTCCAGAAGGAGCAGCTACACAAACCACTGGCAATCCCTTGGATACTGTTGGTTGGACCTGGGCGGATGCTGGCAGATACTGAAACAATCTGATTCTTTTTTTTGATCATTTGGGATAGGGCACTGAGAGGCTAACTCAGATGAATCATGGTGCTTAATGTCAAAATGCATGAAATTCCAAAGATGAGGGTCATGCAATAGGATGTCAAAGTCATTTTCAAGTTACAGAATCCAAGAAAAAAACTGAATGAGGCAGTCTTCAGAGAAATCAGAATCGTGGAGCCATGTGTAGGAAATAACACAGACCATGGAGCCTGCAAGTTACAAGAGAAAGGCATAACCTTAATTCTTGACTTTCAGGTCCAGTCTTCCTATGCCCTAGCTTTTTGTTTGGTGTCCTTGCTTTGTTCCTGGTAGTAATGTCTTCAAGTAACAACCTTCTTACATAACCTAGAGGTTTTTAATCCTTTCAACAAAATGATTCCATGCTATAGAATGATGTTTCAAATTTAGGGAAATGTATTTCCTCAGATGGGAATGATATTATTCTCAAAGTATCTGTGAATATCAAGATTTTATAAAAAAAAACTATGGAATGATTGAAATTTTTATTTTACAAGGAATTTGCAGATCAGTACTTGGGCTTTTGATATTTTTGAACATTTTCCTCCTGCATTTCCCTGTTTCCCTTCTTCTCATTTGGCAAGTTCCTGATGCTGATTATTGTTTCATAGGAGACGTGTTTTGGTGTTCAGTGTGTGATGCACACTGCTGCTTCTGCTATGGGTTTATAGAAGCTGAGACTGGCTGTATTTGAATGGGAATGTCAGGGTAGTGTTACACGGCATGTGTGAGAAGTGAGAAAGTTTTTCTCTAGTCTGGAAAATCATGACAATTGAACGATGAAAAAGTGAGAGATCTTCCAGCTCCATCCATGTAAATACAAAAGTATCCAGCTAAACTGAGTTTCATTTATGAGGGATTATAAATTTTAAAAACAACATTAGACCTACCATCTGCAAGTTCCTGCCTGAGTTCAGCTAACTCATTCAAAAGCACAAGGCTTTGTGGGAATTATGAGTAAATTGGTCTAAAACAATCTGTCTAGACAGAAAGAATATATCATGATTCTTCTTGTGATACTTCATTTTAAGCTACACTTGTGAACGAAAGTAGTGAATAAGGAAACTACACAGATGTTTAAAAAACATGGTGCAAAGCCTAGCATGGAGTTGTTGAAAGGACAATGGTCCCAAGATAAAGACTCACATTCCTTATTTTGCCACAGTTACAAAAGTATTTTCCCTTTTGGGACTTGATGTCTGTTCTACAGGGATAGTTATGGAGTAGGATGGTTGTTCACAATATATTTTTCATTAAAATTATACAAATGCACATTTATTTCTATGTGTTCAAAACTAATGTTCTGAACCTACTCTGTGCCAATCAACTTACATATGCTAATAGTTTCTGTGGCCTTATGATGGTCATCAATATATTTTCCTTTAGATAAGTTGATTAGTACAAAGTAGCTCACTCTTAATTTTGACCAGTGTGGGTTGAGAATCACTGCTGTATAATCTGTGAAGAAATCCACAACCTGGACACCATAGCTGTAAAAACAGGGTAATGCATTTTCCGTTAGTATTTTGTAATGTATTTTTAACAGCTTGAAAAATACATGTGACATAATAAAATTTTATATGTAATCATATGATTTTAATGATTCTAAAATTTCAAATTTTTTTCTGAATAATGTAGACAAATTATTATTCAGAATCTTACATTATTTGTTACATCCATTAAACTTGATCAATTCATTCATTTGTTCATTCATCCATTCCTTCCTTCCTTCACTCATGCAACAAGTAATGCATTTGTAGGGGGCCCTGTGCTAACAATATGGTCACAGCTGGAGTAATGAAGGAAATGTAGGTTAATAATAAATTACAGTAATGGAGGAATCATGAGAAAGTAAATAACAAGGTGTTTTAGCACTATGGTATATAGTGTTATACAGTCAGAAAGGCATTGTGGAGAGGTCAAATTCTCATAGTGTCTGGGAAGGCAAAGAAAGGTTTCTGGGAAGTGGTTTTAGCTAAAAGAATGTTGTAGAAAGTGGAAGCTTCAGTCCAGAAAAGAAAGACTGATTATTCAGTTTTTCACTTCACTCTGTAAACACTAGTTTGCAATTATGTGTTTTCTTAAAGTTTTGACAACTCTAAAAAAAAAAAAAATGTGTCCAGATTTATTTAATAAACCAACCCCTTTGGCTGACTTAAATATCTCCACTGAGTCCTTAATTATTGGGAAGATGCAGATTTATTGAAAAAAGATAAAGCTTAAGCTTGTTTATGACTATTCCTTCGAATCTGCCTTCTTCTTTATAATTTGATTATATAAATATATATTCAATGATTATCTCTACCCTAGAATTCCATATTCCATATTCTTCACTTGCTTATACCTTCATCAAATATTTACTATGTCATCTGATATTTTGTTGGTACATTAGACAAAGGAAAACAATTTTGTTATCAAAATAATATAAACAGGAATTGAACTTTTAATCAAAAATACATATAGGTATTTTTCCCTATATTACTTCATTTGATTTTCAAAAAGATATTTTATGAACATTATTTCACTTATGAGAAGTTCAGTCCAATTCTAACTAGTTTTGAATATCCAAGTTGAGAAATGAATGGAGGGATTTTGTCTTTGTGGTTCAAGAAATAATAGTCAGATACGGTGGCTGGAGAAGACTTGATGGATAAAATGGAATTTCAGAAATCTGGGATGAGCTGCTCAAGGTTTCTATAGGTATAGGTGAATTTATGAAGAACTTTCAAACAAGAAAACAATAAAGGCAATGTGAGTAGACATTATAAATTATGTGTTCTATCTGTGGGCTAATGAGTTACACTATTTTGAGTTGAGCATTTGTATTATCGAGACAATGACAAACAATCCAAAAACTGTAGACGGCAAAGTTCCTCAAACATCAGGCTACAGTCTTTATCTTGCAGGCAAAAGAAGCCACATAAAATATTTCCCTTCATAATCCTGCCTTGGGCATGCCCTTGAGCCTGGACAGAGAGACAATATTTTTGACAAGACTTCAGATTTTTCAACTTTGAGCCCATTTTTGCCCACTGCATTGAAGGTCTTCTGGCTCTTTTTCTCTATTTCTGTGAGTTGAATGCTCTGAATTTCTAACTGGATGCTGATCCAGAGGTGGGTGTTTAGAGGACTTTCCACGGTTGTGGTTGCCATGGTGACTGCCTCCTTGATATTCACTTGTTCCTCACATCTGCTGGCATTTTGTTTATGACCACTGGAGAGAAGCATCTCTGCATGAGGCTAGCAGGAAAAAGGGGGCTCTCTCATCTCACTCAGAGAAAGCAATGTTTACCCAACCCGTAGGAAAGCACTCTGCAGTATCTCCATCCCCCCACTCTTTTTTTTTTTTTTTTTTTAAAATAAAAGCTACGATCTGGTGTATAGGAAATAACATGACAATAATTTGGGGAGAAATTTTATAAATATAAAGGAAATGGAAAAATAAAAGAGATTAGTAATAATATCTATGTGAGAAATTCCTGATTTGAGTTTGTGTGACTTTCTCTGTGGGATATCTGAAGTGAAATCTCCTTTATTCTTCAAATATTTTTAAAGGTCATGGTTGCTTAATATACAGTTTCTGATATGCAGTATATTCAGAGATGGGTTAAGGTGTGTTAGGGGACTCTGGGATTGACAGTGATAGAATCTATAAGAAATTAACCATTTCTCACGATGAACTTTCATAGAACAAAGACCTACAATAAAAACATTTAGTTCAGACAGAATACTCATATCCCACCCATGTCCAAGGCATCAGTTTCGGAGTAATAGATCTTAACTTACACTCATGTTTTGTGATAGGCCCAGTGTAGAAAATTATAAATAAAGTATATTATTAGCAGCTTTGAAAGGTCTTTAGATATGAGAAATTTCTGGGATCTACAAATGGAGAGTTCAGGTTGTAATTAATTAATCTGTGGCATAGTACCCACTTTCCATCCCATTGGAAAACTGGAATAAATTCTAGACTCAATGAAGAAAGACAATCTTAGGGGCTGACTGTAATTTTTGAGACTGAGGAAGGAGACAGATGTCCGATGGTGAGAATGACAAAAGGACTTTGTGTAGCTTTGGCATAGTGTACTGAAATCCCAAGAATTTTTGTAGCCCCAAGTTGCCAGTGAAAATGAGTGTCCGATGCAGTACAGAAATTAGGGATCATAGTTAGGTAAGACAGAGCTAGAAAAGTCCCAAGTTTAAAACTCAGTAAGGTAGTTAATGTCACATCAAAGGAAAGATAATTTTGAGGTCTGGTCCTTTTTTTCATAAAACACAAACCCAAAGCATACTAGTAGAAGAAGTTGACTATCTCATAATTGCTATATATATCAACTGGAAGCAAAGGTGTCCAGCAGAAAGCATGTTCAGTTGCCAGTATCAGATGTGAGACATGGACTCACACCAAGCATCTGAATCCCCACATAAGTCACATAAGCAGTAGAAACAGATTTACATTTTCAAGATTGAAAAAGAAATCACTATCTATTTTCTGACAAAGTATCATTCCATGTTGGTAAATAATTATCTAGAAAGATCAACAAAGATATAGATAGATAGGTAGACAGAGAGACAGATAGATAGATTTTTATATATGGAAATTACTTATAGGAAAGTTATTCTGAAAAACCCATCTATTAAGAGTGTTGCAATCATGGACTGTACTGTAGAGGAGTTGGAACAGGCAGGGCATCAGGGACATAGGAAGAGGACTACAGTCGTATAGTGCAGCAGACAGGTACTCACCCCAAGCATCTGAAACCCCACCTATCTTTCCAGGGTAGACTCTGTCATATACCAACACAGACGCTAGAGTCCGACTACCTTGGTCAAAGACTAATTCTGACGTTGAATTGCTGTGTAACTTGTAAAAGTTGCAGCTTGCATGGCTAATAACGGAGATTTTTACCTATGATACTTAAGGTGCTATGAACGTTGTTATGAGAATTAAGAATGGTACCTAACATTTATTGAGTGTATACTAAATTATAGGCATGTAACTTTTACATATAAGTTCTCTTTTAGCTCTCTCATAGCACTTTGAGGTGTACTGGTGTTATTCATCCAAACATAGGAAAAGAAAAACTCTAAGGTTCCCAAAGGAGCAAGCACTACAGATAGGCTGGAGACCCTAGAAGTGGTGATGTAGGGCCTGTTATCTTAACTGTACCTCAATTAATTATTTTTGGGGACTTAATACTGTAACATGATGAGTACTATTATATTCCATGTCAAATTATTAATATTTCTTTAAATCATTCTGGGCCATTGGTAATCAACTGTGATTTAGCAAACAATAAGGTTAGATAATAATACTGCTGCCTGTAATTTCTACTACTCTGCTACTAACTGTGATGCCTAAGGTTATTTGTTTATTCTGTGCCAGGCACTATTGTAAGCATTTCACTCATAATGTCTCATTTTGTTGTATGGTAACTAGAAAAGTAGATCTCATATATATAGTAACAATAAAATAGTAACCAGAATAACAGTAACAAGACACAGCTAATTCTTGTAACATAGTGTTTTTTCTTATTAGTTCACTTAATCCCCCAAAGACCCTATAAGTAGATACTTTTACTATACAGTTTATGAATGAGAAGTGGAGGTACATAAGGGTTCAATGACTTATCTTAGGTCACGCATCTAGTAAACAACAGACATGAGACTGGGATATAGGCAGTGTGGCTCCCCACTCCCATACCTGCTCTTTGGTGAGAAGGGACACTCAGAAAGGTGCATCAGGGAGGGAGGGAGGGAAGCCTGGCCCAGGGAACCGGGAAGTCTGGAGGGCCTATCAGAATATAGGTATGAGGTAACCTAGGAAACCAACAACCAATAGCGAGAGACAAGAATCAGTGACCAATAGAAAAGCTCAATTACGCCTGGAGACACAGAGAGGCCAATGACAGAGTTGCAGCCAATTTCCAATGGAGAGAAAGGGGGTGTTTATCCCTCTGCACAATTTTGCGTCTCCATCTCTCTCCCCTTCTCTCCATCATGAGAGGAACCCACTTCCCACTCTCTTTGGTAGTGCTCTAAACTTTCTCTTTGTTCTTCCTAGATAAAATTTCTCTTTGTTATTCTGAGACTTGTGCAGGTCACTTTTGCTCTCTTTTCACACTGCCTGTGCTGCTCCAGTTTAATTTTCAGTTTCCACTCAGTTTTGCTTTCAGTTACCACCACCAAGACTTGGTTGAACTTTCTAGCTCAACCTAGTAATTGAACCAGGTTGACTGGGTTTAGGGAACCAGGACCCATGACCCCCTACAGTAAACATCTGGAATCACCTTCTCCATGAAGAAGCTGAGTTCTGCACAGGTAAATCAACCTCCCCAAGCACCAAGTCAAGGTTTTGCTGGATCAACTATGACATATGTTTAAAACTACCACCAGTCATTTACTAAACGGGTGTACTGGGTTCATTACCAACCTCAAGAGCACATTGTCCTCAACTCCAAAGTGCCGACAAAAGCACCATCTTTGTCAGTCCCCGTTATTCCCTCCTCAGCAGAGGCGCTGTGAGCTCTGATAGTGGTCATGCACTCGGTTTGCTGTGGCGGCCCCCGCAGTGAGGCGAGATGTGCGTACTCCGCTCAGTTCTTCTTGGGCATTCTTTAAATGATTGCAGGTTCAATGAGTGTGAATAGCTGTGCACGAGGTGATCCTGGAGGAGATATAACTGGTGATCAAGTGTGTACAAAGGATCTAGGAAAAGTTAATGTGAAGCAGGAATTGAGAGCCCTTCAGAATGCAATTTTTGAATTTTTGATATTTTACATATTAAATAACATATCTACACACAAACATACATACACACACAGAGGGTAAAAATGCACAAACATTTTACAAAAGGAAAAGACATATTAAAATTGTGTACTAGGACTCCAATACACATTGATAATGTCGCTTGCCTTATATATCGTGTCTGTTGTAATTGCAAAAGTCAAATGTAACTGGAGTATTACAAATTTAAAGAATTTTTTTTCCTGTCTCTAAATGTACATACAATTTTTGGCACCCTTGCTCTGTCTGCTAAAGCACTTTGCAAAAACAAGTACAAGTTCTTTGTAAGTATAAGTAAGTGCCGTTGTCAAGGACAGTATTTTTCTTTCTTTTTCTTTTTTGCTGAATACTATGAGGAGATAATAAAGTGCAAAGATTAGAACATCCATCCTACTGATCCTACTGCCACTTTTAAATTGGTTAAATAATTACCCAAGAAAATAATCTGTTTCAATGGGTTTATTTTATTATTGAAATAATATGGTTGCTTAATGTAATTACTGCTACCAGGTCATATAACTCACCGTGATTCCTAACTCAATTGAGTATAACATTCTACTTGTAGAGGGATATGTTGGATATGTAAGCTTTTTTCCCCCTCTCTTTAATTTTCTGTCCTATCTTTTACCCCCTACATCTTTTCTAGGAGATTTGTAGAGTTATTATTATTTATTTTAGGCAAGATGGTAACATGAGATCTCTATCCACATACACAGAGCGGATAGAAGGAGCCAAGTTGTACAGAGACCAGGAAGAAGCACTTGACAGTCTCAGCATGAGGAAGAAGGATCAGGATGGGGGAAGGGGGAAGGAGGAGGCAGGACAGTTATTCAGGAAGCTCAATGGTAATTTTGGACTCATTAGATATGAGGTGGAGAAACAATTACAAACAACAATCTAGAATGGTGCTCAGAATGTAAAATTCTATAACTCTGAAGCAAATTATATTCTTTCTTTGGCTTTTAATTCTTTCCTTCTGATCAAATCCCTGGCTTTTTATCTTCTTTTTGTAAAACATGTAACCCTACACATACACACGCATGCGCAGATGCCACCTGCATGTAGCGTATTTTATTTTTTGAGACAGGGTCTCACTCTGTCACTCCAGATAGAATACTGTGGCATCAGTCTAACTCACAGCAACCTTAAACTCCTGAGCACAAAACGTCCTCACCTCAGCCTCCCAAGTATCTGGGACGACAGATGCCAACTATCATGCCCAGCTAAGTTCTCTCTTTCTCGTAAAGATGGGCTCACCCTCTTGCTTAGGCTGGTCTCAAACTCCAGAGATTAAGAGATCCTCCTGCCTCCGCCTCCCAGATTGTTGGGGCCACAGGGATGAGCCACTTCATCCGCAGTCATCTGTAGCTTATTTTATTGTAGATTGAATGTGCCCTCGGGGAAGAGTATGTATTTGCTTTTCTCTGCCCTACTCTCCAGGGCTCAGATCCTAAACTGCTCCTTGCAGAAAAGATATGGAGCTGACTTCTTCAGGTCTGTCCACTGTGCTGTCTCTTTCATCCATTATTTCATTTAATTATGACAACAGTTGTAGTAAACACAATAATTCCCTTGCTTTGCAAATGGAATGAATGAGAATAGCAATAGCTACAAATCTCTCCCAAGTTCATAAGGTTAATAGTGAGGGAGTGAGAACTTGAACCTAGAATAGTCTGAGTTCTGATATCCCACTTCCCTCACCTCAGCAGAATGCTTTTCTTATCTCCCAGAATTATACATATCTGTTGAAAAATATATGAATGGATAAATGACTGTATGCAATCTATACTTGAAAATTCTTATTTTATGCTGTGTTCTTAATGTACTGTGGGATAAAAGTCATGCTGTTTTTAATATATGATGACCCTTACCCATTTCTAGAGAGTACATAGGGCTTATATTTTCGATTTCAGGTCAGCATCACTTTCTGTCATGTTACCTCATCTTCCATCATCCCCGAATGGAGATGCAAATAATGTTCTCTCACTTCTTTCTAATTTTTTCCTAAGTTCTATATTACCCCCATGGTTATACATTCTCTAGGGAGGAATAAAGACCCTATAACAACTCTAAAAATCTCTAAGGCAATGATTGTAAGTTCTACTTTGCAAAAGCAGAGAAGAACACAACGGTACACTGAAGATTTCGAAAATAAGTGTAAGAGAGAACTTGAAATGTTTCTAGCACACAGTAATGATAATTACTGGAGATAATGAATGCCCTACATACCATGATTTGATTGCACATTCTATGCGTGTAACAAAATATCATGAGTGCCCCATAAATATGTATAAATTATCAATACAAATATAAAAATTTACATTTTCTGGAAAAAAGTAATAGTGTAGGTTCCCAGTCTACTGATGTGTACAAATCTTATTACAAGTTTCTATGTATTGGCCAATAAGTTTATTGTTTTAGAAATAAAATAGTCCCATCCTAAAGAAATATACCTCGTGTACAAATGAACAAAAGATATTCAGGGACCTGAATTAAGTGAACACAAATTGAGTGCATATTCAATACCTTCACCTTTAAATGAAAAAGCAAAACCACATAGTCATTAAAATGCACAGGGACAAGAAAATAACCTGAAGAAGTTGCAAAGCCACAATCCATCAAATGACATATGCCAGAAAATATGTAGATAATGCTACTAAAAAAACTAGATAGCTCTCAATAAAACCCCATCTGGTCTTTTGGAATGATTCTAGGTCATTTGTATGCATCCCATCCCAAAGCTTAAGAAGTTGATACTAAAAGTCAATTTAAGGGCTGTATCAGTGCCTTACGAGACTGTCAGGTTGTGAATAAGGGCCTGCATGTGGGTGGATGCCCACAGCTGCAAACTGTAGTAAAAACTCCCATTAAACTGTTGTCCTGTTTACTGCTGCTGTTCCCTGTTAGAACCACAAGAAGTGAGGTTATTATTATAATTATTATTATTATTATGAAACTTTTCTCCTTTAACAACAGACTCAAAACTGTTTCTCACAGATAAGTTAACTGGATCAACATTCACAGAAAGGAAGACAGTGTCTCTCCTAACTAGGCACAAACAAAATTCTATTTACTGCCTCACTTCTAAGAGAGACCTGACAGACATCAAAAGATCAAAAATTGAGGATTTTTATCATAAATCACTATGAACACCACAGCGAACTTCTGTGACAGTTCATTTCTGTAAGTCTCCGTTGTTTATTGTCTTATTTTTTTCTTGTTTGAATACTTGTATGCTTACTGCACAGAAGTATTTAAGTGTTCAACTACATGTCTACAAAAATAGAAACACCCATTTGCCAAACACTCGAATTTTTAAAATTCATGTTTTACTTCTGACTTTTGTTTTAGTTGAGTTACAGATGTACAGTTGGCCATTGACTAACACGAGGGTTTAGGATACCGACTCCCAGCATAGTAAAAGATCCATGTTCAAATTTGACTACCCAAACCTTAACTGCTTAATTCAACTATTGTCGGTAAACCTTACTGAAATGAAAAATTGATTAAAACACAATATATGTAGATATTGTATGTTTTAAAGACAATAATCTAGACAAAAGAAAATACTATTAAGAGATTATAAGATCAACCAGCTCCTATGTTCTTACAGTTGTGAGTTATGCTGCTATGAACATTTGAATGAAAATGTATTTATTATTAAATGTCTCTTTCTTCCCCTTAAGTAAACACCCAGTAGAAGGATTGCAGGATCAAATGGTAGAGATACTTTACATTTGTGAGGATTTTTCTTACATTGTTCCATACAGATTGAACTAGTTTGTTGGTCACCAACAGTGTATGCATGTTCCTTTCTACCTACTAAACCAAACTTTGTAACCAAAATTTTTGTGCCCACATAATAGCCTGAAATTTAAAAAAGAATATCATAAGAAAGAGAAATTACATATACCATTCATTGGAAGTGGATCATCATAAAGGTCTGTCTTCATCCTCATAGTCTTCAAGTTGAGTAGGCCAAGGAGGAGGAAGTGGAAGAGTTTGTCTTGTTGTTCCAAAATTGGCAGAGATAGATAAAAATCCACTTATAGTTGGACCCTCGAAGTTCAAATTCATGTTGCTCAAGAGCCAACTGTATATGTCTTTGTAATACCAAACATTAAGATCACACAAATATAGTGTGGTATAGTGTAATGATGGATGTTGTATATCAGATAGAAAGAATATGAATTGTAAATTCTTAGCATCTGTGTGATTTTGGAGAAGTTTCTCAAATACATTTGAGCCAGTCCTCTTTAATTAGTGAAGAGCTAAGACTAAGCTCAATCTTAATTGAGTACTCTGAATATTAAGTTTGTATGTTCCAAGAAAATAGCATCTTGGTTTCTTTTCCTAATGTAATTTCAGAATCTAACACAAGGTCAGAATCCAAATATTTATTAATTTGTGGAAGGATTAAATGAGATAATGTGGATACAGACTGGTATGTCTGATGGATGAGGCTCCTCAATCAAGGTCACCTCTCAAAGCCTTGCTCTTGGTCTAACCTTTATGTTTTCTGTCTTATCATTTGTTTTACTTCTAATTTTTGTTTATTAGAAATTAAATTCTTATATCAAATTTATAAGGCAATGAATCACCAATGGCTAGAATGAAGGGCACCTTCACATCAGCTACAATTAGTCTATAGCTTTAAGACTGAAGGAAAACTAAAAGACTTCAAACTTCATCATATGTACAGAGGAATTATGGTACAACTCTTTATAAATCATTAAAAGTCTGGAAGAATGAAGCGATATTTAAACCATAGACTATGCACTGGGCATGGTGACTCACGCCTGTAATCCCAGCAATCTGGAATCTGAGACAGGAGGATTGGTGGCAGTCAGGAATTTGAGACCAACGTGAGACAGAGTGAGACCCCATCTCTAAAAACTAGCCAGGTGTTGTGGCAGACACCTATAGTCCCAGCTACTTCAGAAGCTGAGACAAGAGGATCAGTTGAGCCCAGGAGTTGGAGGTTGCTGTGAGTTATGGTTCCATAGCACTCTACTGAGAGCAACATAGTGAGAACCTGTCTCAAAAAATATATATAGTATGATAAAATATTCATTACAAATATAATGGAAACTTATTAGTACCCAAGATATATAAAAATTTCCTAAAATTCAGAATGAAAAACAAAATGATACAGATTTTCAAACTGGACAAATTGAGCAGGTCTTTTGAGAAAAGAGAAAACAAGACTGGCAATAAATATCTGGACCAACGAGAGGCTCAACATCATTAGAAGTCATTTAACTGCAACTAAGAGGTTGACAAGAATTCGTAAGTCCATGTGATTGTTAGAATGTACAGAAATACTTTTATAGTGCTTATAAGAATGAAACTTGCTTCAAAAACTTTTGAAAAGACATTTGTATTATCTAGTAACATTGCAGAGATACATCCTATGAGCTGCAATTCCACTATTGAAAAACTCAGGAAAATTCTTGACCTTCACAGAAATTCTTTGGCCCCAGGAAACATGTTCAAATAAGTTCACATAAAACAGATGGTTGGGGGAAAAGAAAAGTGTCTAAGAAGAGTAGATGTCTAAATAAATGGTGAAATAGTTATCAATGGAATATTATATAGCAGTAAAGACAAGGAGTAAAATAATATGCACCACCATGGGCAATTCTCAAGAAGCAAATGTTAAGTGAAAATTTTAAGGTGAAGAAGAGAATATATTTTAATTCATTTTATGTAGAATTAAAAAACATGGGCAATTATAAATTTTGTACATATTATAAAAAACATAAGAAAAACAGAAAGTATAGAAATAAAACTCTAGTAGATGAGGTAAATAAAATTGGGAAAGTTCAAACATGAGCTTCAAAGTTAAATGCATTATTCTTTTTCATAAATGTTGGTTATTTCCAATATTAGGGGGATGCCAGAAGGACTAGGCATTTTTTTGTCATTCTTTACACATTTCCTATATTTAAAGCAATCTTTTTATATGAGTAGTATTAAATAAATCTCTAAGAAAACAATACAAAGATAAATGATACAGACCAAAGAGAATCTATAACTGTGGTCACTAAGTTCTTGTGGCTCCATCTTCCTATGTGATGACTGAATAGTAATTAGTTGGAGAGCAATATTAGAATAGATTCTATTCAGGAACAAAGAAAGTTGGAAAGAGACCAAAAAAATGCTCAAGGACATGGGGGGTGATTTAAGGAGTGGGGTCAGAGGAAGATGGGAAAATGACAGTGATGAAAACAAAATAAAATTCAAAGAAGAGGGAAAGAAGAAAACGAAAAACAAATTAAAGATGGTTTATATGTCAGGCATCATGTTACAACTTGCACGTGCTCTTGTTTTTCAAGTGTAAGGAAGGTAAATTCATTGTCATTTTTAAAAGGGGAAAACATCATTGAAATTAAATATCCAAGTATCAGAAAGGGAAGGAGGGAGGGAAAAAGAGAGGGAGAATAATGAGCAATGAAAGTACAGAAGAAAAGGATAAACGGAGGAAATTTGAGAAAAGGAAAAGGAGACATGAAAATAGTAGAAAGATGCTCACTAAAATAACATTTTTATCCAGAAATATTTGTTAAATATGATTGTAAATAAATATTCTTTCTGTGCTTAAAGGAAAAATAACTGGCATTACTATATCCATAAGTGTAAAATTTGTTGAACATACCCAAGAAAGAAAACCACACAGAGAGTTTTACTTTCTGTATTATAAAACTGTTTAGAGAAACAACAGTTGAACATTCAGATAACAACTGGCCAATTCCTAGACCCTTTGGATAATGGTTTCCATTTGACCAAATTCTTGAACTTAACAAATTCCCCCAAGGGGCAACTTTAAATAACCTTGACCTCTTTTGAGAGATGAGGACACTGAAGTTCAGGGATGTTAACTTAACTTTTTGACAGTAGCAGGTGAGGCAGACGAAAGCCTACATGAATCTTTTTTGTCCACCCATGGGTTTAAAATGTATGTTCATTATAAATTGTCAAGGTTTTCCTAACTTTATAGAGAATTGAAAAGAACAAATTAACGGTGTTAAGAATTCTATTGCATTTTGCTAATTGTATTAATATGTGTTGGGCAGAAGGGATACATGTGTGAATATTTGAAAAGAAAGGAAGAAGGAATGTTGTGACGCTAACTACACAGTTGGGGATTTGCTCAATTTCAGTTCTCGCCGCTGGTGTTGGTGCCCATATATTCTGCTTCAAATAAACTCAGCTCATGCACAGTTGTGGAAAGAATGAGTCACACTGCTGGGTTTAATGGAAAGATAATGACTTGCGTTTGGTATTGGCAATTTTGAAATGGAACGTGAATAGAGGCATTGTTTCTCCTTTGCAGTCTGGCCCCAGTGTGGGTCTTAGGTCATCATAATTTGTTTTCTTTTTGCTCCATTGGTTTAATCAGCATTCCACAATAGCAGTGATGGACTTCTTTTAGGATTATTTCACAGTCACTTTCAAATCAACATTTGCATTTTTTAAATGCTGTGTTCCTGATCCTTCTTTCAATGGGCACATTCTGGGTATCTGACGTGCTTTATTAACTGTAATTGCAGCTATGCAACATGAATAATGTGTGGCCTCTGTCCCCCGAGACTAATGGGAGCACAAACCCAGGTGAGTGGATCAAACCAAAGAGTAAGGCCTATAAGGGAGGGTGGTTGGTAGGTATTACAGGAAGCCCATCAGAGAACAGAGAGGGTGCCTGAACCATTTTGTGAAGGTTGGATTGGGCACACAGTAAACCCTTGAAATGTAACAACAAAAACTTAGTAAGAACAAAAACCACCTTTCGTAGACAGAAATTTACTATCTCTATCGTCACGCAGAAATTGATCTTAGGGAGGTTGAACAATACACCTCATGTCAGAGGCCATTGCTCTGGTTATGAACTAGCTGTCTAGTTTGCATTCACAGGTCATCCCCGGGAAACTGAGGACACAAAGACAGTCTGTATTTTGTTGTCCATTATTTTCCCAAAGCTTGAGAGACTGTTCACAACATAGTTGACCTTTTATGAGTAAGGCTTCCAGTGGTTGAGCCACTGTCCAGAAAGCATTGTGAAAAGTTGCCATGGCTCTCTGAGAAACCTCTCAGCTGCCCCCTGGACTTTCTTGCCAATAACCCAATAAAAGACAGGAAGGCACAAACAATCGTGTTCCCACATGCCTTTATTTCCTCACATAGACCCTATTACACTGTAGGTTGATTGATTTTTGTACCTTGATGGTGGCATTATTTAATCAATGTGATAGGTATTTACTGTTTTCTGCTCCATGCCAGGGACTATGCCAGGAAATATAGATAGAACGTAGAACAGAAGAGATTTACTGGTCTCTTTCCTCTCTAAGTGTATAATTGTGATGGGCATTATTTCCATTTTCGATTTTAAAATAAATTCTTCTGTTTTTGTTAAAGTAGGTATGAGTTTCATAGCTTATAAAGCTTTTGATGAAAAAAATTCTACTTCATATTTTTAACTATTTTAACTTGTGCCTTCTCTTCTTAATTTCAGCACAAGCGTCAAAGTGGAGACATGTAGTAATTGAAAGTGTGCACACTTATGTAGAACTTACCAAGTGCTACACACTGCTCAGGAACTGGGTGATCTTTCCACTTCTTCTCTGAGCACAATGGATAAATATGTGAAGACATGTGCAATTTAGTTTTTTGTTAAATTCCAGAGCAATACGGATGAGCTGATAACTTTCTGACTTTTGGCCTCATTAGTAAACACATGTTAAAAGTAGTGAGCGGCATTGTTTTTTTACAATCATTATTCTGAACCACATTAGCCTCAAATGGAAATGGATTTTGAAGGTCATTTAATGTAGTAATAGCTACAATAAAAAACAACAGGTCTCACAACAATGTTAAAGAATCTTTATGTGAAACACGATCAAGGCTGCATTATTCAAAGGAAAGAGATTCAAAGATGTTTAAGAAATGTATCCATAGTTTTTACACAGCTAATAAATGGCAATTATGCTTTTATTCATTTAGCTTCAAGGCTATCATTTCTTTAATCAATGGATAATAGCTGTGCATTCATTATAAATATGTAGCATCTTATTAGGACCCGGGTTTTTGGTGAGAGATGGGACAAATACGCATCCTTCTCTCATGAGGTTTTCCATCAACTGAGGAAGACAGAAAAATGAGTACAATAAGCACAAACCATAGTGTGTGATAAAGGAGACAAATTGAGCAATTAGACAGAGAGCAACAAAGGAAGGAACTGAGAAAACTGCGTGGAGAGACAGCAAAGGAATTAGAAGGGACGCAGCCATGAATGAATTTTGAGAAAGGAAGAGTACCCAGGAAACTTCACAACAATGGCAAAAGAAATACGTAAACTCGAAGCCAGGTTGGAGCTGATGAATGGACACTGCAGTGAGTACGACATGGCAATGAATCTCCATGACACTCTAGCTGGGAGCAGGGTATACTCACACCTAGTGGATACTGTGCACACTCTCTGGGTGGGAAGCAGACTTACAACCTGACTCAATCTGTGCAAAAAACAAAGTATGTAAACAAAACACAAGGGCTGCCTAATATTCTGAAATAAAACAAAAGAGAAGGCTGCTTAACGGCCGGAAGATGAGCAGAGCTACTGTAACTGAAACATTGTGCCTGGTGGGTACGTATCAATGGGTAACATTTGAAGACGTGCGGAGAGAATGAATCATGTTGGTGCGCCGACTACTAATGAGTTTGTGTTTATTTGGAGAGTAATGGCAAGGTATTAAGAGGTCTTAAATTGAGTGAGGAGATAAAATGTTTTATGTGAGCAAACTGATTATTCCAAAGTCCATGCCATGTGCTAGGAACCAAACTATCTGTGGGGGTGAAATGCATATACATACTTTGGAAAGAGGGAGAAGCTATGTCCCTGCAATGTTGCAGTGATAACAACAAAAGCCTTCATCTTCTGGGAGGTGGATAGTCATTTAATTTTCAAGGGAGGGGGGCATTTGGTTGGTTGGAATTGTTTATTTGCTTTTTCATGACAAAATAACACAGATCTCTTGAACATCTGCAAGTAAAACTTATATGGACCCAGTTAACAGTAAGAGTCCATGTTCTAAAGAAGCTAGCACTGGAATGGGTGAGAAAGTTGAGCTGGAAACCCCTTCAGTAAGATTGATTCCTTTATCAGAAACAATGGGAGCTCTTACCTTGAATGGGTAGAAAGAACTTCACAGGAGGCCGTGAGAATCCTGACTCTCCGTGCACTCAGGCCTGGATCTTCTGGCTTGTTTTACATGTTCTCTCTCCTTGATCCATTCTAGACAAAGATTATTGCCTCTTGCATTAGCCCTTCCTCTGCCTCTTCCACATTTACCTTGCTCTGCCCACCTGGTCCGCGACCTCAGAGCACACTCACTATCTGGGGTTCTAGTAACTGCAGAAATTACAGTGAATCTGTGTAGAATGCACTAGTAACATAAAGAAATTTTAGTAAAGTGTCTTGGTTTAGTTTTATTTTTGAAGAAATGTTTTCCATACCTGTTTTCTTTTTGCCTTTTCATCATGGGAATTTTCAAACAAACACACAATAGGAGAAGCAATATAATGAATCCTCCCCTTCCCTATCACACAGTCCCAATAATCATCAATGTTTTATCAGTCTTGTTTTTCTATACCCTTCCCCCTTTTTCACCCCCTTGAATATTTTAAATCAAATCTTAGACATCACACGATTTTGCTTGTAAATACTACAGCATGTATCACAATTAGCAAGAACTTTTTTTTTCTTTTTGTTTTTATCACTTCCTCATCTCAGGGTTTTGATACAAGACATGATACCAAAGGTGACCAAAGTTAGTGACTAAGGAAGCCGATAACTGACTGTGCTCAAAGCCATTTATTTTGACCCATTATCTTGAAACTAAGTCCTTGCTCTCCCTTATGTGAGAGTTTTCTGTATTGTAACTGAGGCCACCCATAAAAATACGGACCCCCACTTTGGGTACAAATCAGAGGTGATTTTATTTACTCCTGCACAGGGGGGCTGCTGCAAAAAGGCAGACGGCCCAAATCAGATCATTTATTACATCTGTACAGACAGACCGCTGCCCTGAAGGGCAAACGGTCAAATCAGGTGGTTACATCTGCACAGATGGACCGCTGCACCTAAAAGGCAAACAGCCCCTAAGAGAAATGCAGGCCACCTTTTATACCCTTTTTGTGCTGATGTGGCAAAGCAAGCATGTACAAAAGCAAAACATGGCGAGTTATAAGGCAGAGTCACAGGTGGTTGGCTCAGGGGGTAGCTGCGTGGCGGCTCAGGGGGGTAGCTGCATGGTGGCTCAGGGGGGTAACTCAGTAACCATGGGGACAACTTGGAAAGCCCAGTACCTGGGAAACTCAGTTTCCTGGGAATCTCTGCTTGAGTGAGTTTTTACCATTGTTTAGCTGGCTAGGGAGGTTGAAGTAAGTTTCTCATCATTGTGT
>CAUYON010021443.1:0-28665 GCA_963573935.1 Arctocebus calabarensis
CCATTTATTGAATATTTTTTTTCCCTAGTGTATGCTTTTGTTTGTTTTATTGAAGATCAAATGGTGATAAAATGCTGGTTTCATCTCTAGGTTTTCTGTTTGGTTCCATATGTCTATGTCTCTATTTTTGTGCCAATAGCATGCTATTTTGATCACGTGTAATATAACCTGGAGTCTAGTAAGGTGATGCCTCTGTCTTTGTTTTTTATTACTAAGAATTTCCCTGCCCATATGAGTTTTTCCTGGTTCCATACAAAATGAAGAGTTATTTTCTCTAGTTCTTCAAAGTATGATGTTAGAATTTTAATGGGGAGTGCATTAAATTTGTAGATCACTTTGGGTAGTATAGACAGTTTAACAATGTTGATTCTTCCCAGCCTGAAAGACTTGCTTTCTTAAGACACATTTCGAATGATGACACTTTTATGAAACTTTCTCTGATTCTATCAATTAAATGTTCACTTATTTAACAGATATTTATTGAGCACTTCTTAAGTGATAAGCATTGTTTTAGGCCCTGAAGAAACAGCAGCAGGCAACATAGGTGAATTTTCTAATCCTGCAGGGTTTACTTCCTCTGTTAAAGATGACAACAGTAAAGAAAATGTTTTTTAAAATGGCCAGTTGTGGTAACAACTGTGAAGAAAATAAAATGAGTTCTCTGTAGATTCTAGTTATCAGCCCTTGTGATGAAGGGAGGTGGGCTATTTTAGTTTGGGCCAAGGCCTTTTGGGGACAGTCCCAGGTGAGCCAACATAGCACTTGAATGTGTGCTTTTTTCCTTTTTTTTTACCTGGGCCCATGGCAATGTGTTTGTGCCACTTGTAAAACACCTCTCATGATCTGTATGACATTTACTTTGTCTCTACGTCATGGCTCAGTCTGTTGGAGTGTGAACTCTTTGAGGGCAAGCATTGTGTGTTATTTAACATTTACACTGAAATAACTTTAATTTTTAACAATGACATTTTATTAAAATGCCTAACATGGTGCCTCACCCTTAGTAGTTGCTCAATAAGTGGAAGCTCTTAGCTTCCTGCAAACATAAGTGTTCAAATGTGACAGCTGGATTGGAGAGAACGGAATTGACTAGATATTGCTAGAAGAAACTCAAACGTTAAAAATCAGACAGTCTCCTCACATCCAGCTTGATAGCAAGTCAGCCTCTCTGTGGCATCTTTTAAGTAAAACAACAGCCTGAGTCATCTCAACTTCTCCCACATGTCACTCTGAGCATGCAGCTAACCCAAAGAATTTTCTTGGCATCTAAGCACATTTCCCCAGAGATATTGACTAGGGCCCATGCTTGGACAAATAGGACAAAATGTATTCTGCAGATCATGGTATGGCATCTTGTCAAAGACTGATTGTGAAGCAGGCTGGACGGACTGCTCTGGCTATTAATCAATGCAATCCTGACCAATATCTGGAGTGTTGCATGTAGAAGGTCATACTGAACTTAATACCTTTGTTGTTACAAGGCAAATGGAATAATTCTATTATTATTAGCATTATTATCATGTGCTTAAACAAAGTTTTTGGCATATCTAACTTCATTTACTCCTCCAAACAGCCTTATGAGATACTTTATTATTTCCTCCATTTTACAGAGGAGGAACCGAGACTTCATGAAGTTGAGAAACGAATCAGAGTTGCAGCTGCTGAGTGGTAGAGCCCCATGTGGAATGTGCTGCCTAACTCCAGAACCCATGTGTGTCATCACTATTCTAATGCAGACAACTTGTCCTCAAATGTCTGCACAATTCAGAGCAGATCTTATCTAGAGGAGGAGCCCACATATCTCTCTGTTTGCACAGGGATCTAGCATTTACCAAGCACTCTCACATCTACGATCACACTTGAAGCTCTTAAATACCTTACAAAGCACACAGGGCAGGGTGGAGTGGCAGCTTCTGGGGCATCTTTCCAGATCACACTTGTTTCTATTAGCGTTGTCCCTGGATCACAGCTTTGGTGCCCTGACACCATGAGTTTACTATATATTCTCTCTCCTTTGGCCAACTCTTGCTGATGGATTCTCTATTCTCTCCTTTGGCCAACTCTGTGAACATTTGCCTTAAACTCAGTCAATTAGAATCTCTTCCTGGGGAGTTTGGCACTCTGGGATGCTAATCAGTTGATTAATCATACCAAACCCATGAGGAGATGCAATTCCAAGGGCAAAGTGACTATTTCCTGTTATGATCATGGGAGGACAAAGAAGATCCATCTATGGAGATAAGAATAAAAAGACACACGAAAACACAGAGATAAGAATCCAAGGCTTGTAGTGTTTGAGAGTCACTGCCCTTCATGAGATGCTGATGCTCCAATCCTTGTAAGGCCACTTCACTTTCTCTTCCCTCTGATTCCATGGGATATCCTCATATCTCTAATAAATATCCTTGCTCTAGGCTTTGATTTGGGAAAATATGAGTACAAGTGCTATTTGTAACTTAATGAGTCTTGACCATGAGGTAGGGTCATTTCTTCCCAAGTGAGGACCAGAGAAGAGAGTGACATTCCTTAGCCTCAAAGTATAAATATTAGAATGAAGAAGGTTATCTACCCAAGTTTGGTGTACTTTCCTCTCTAGCAAGCTGCCTTTCTGGACTTCTCAATAAAAGCTACTATTTCCTATGTTGCTCACTTGGATTCCATGCTATCCAATCTAGGAAAAACCTATAAGCTGTTCTGACATGTAATCACCTGATATAGTCCCTTAAATTGGCACCACTTCTACTATGACAGGAAACTACATTTCCTAGGCTTCCCTTCCACGTAAGAGAGGGCTATGTGAGATCTGGGAAATGCCAGTGAAGTGGAGGCTGTGCTCTCTCAGGTGGGAGCAGTCAGACGCAACGATGAACCCATGCAGAAGAGCGTGGTGAGTTCAGCCAGCCCTTGCTCCCCTGCTCTGCTCATACAGTTCCTCTGGCTCCACTGGCCCACGGCAGCCTCAGGCCCACTGCCAGGTACGTGGCTGCAAGCTACAGAGTGGCAAATCCCAAAGAAGCAAGTGATTCTGTAGGGGCAGGAGTTGGCCAGACCTCTCCAGTAACTCCCCTATGTGTTCCCATGTTGGCGGTCAGTTGTGTGCTACTTTTCATAATTTCCTGCAAGCTCTGACTCAGCCACCCTTACCAATGCAACAGGTGGAAGGGGTGAATGACTCTCTTGATTCTCCAATACCCACATCAGAATCTTCACATTGCCACATCCAACACTTATCTAAACAGCAGCTCATCTATTACTATTAAATCCTTTATATTCATAGTACTTACGATGCTTTTGTTTTCATGAGTGGCACACAGGTGAAGCAGAAATGGTAATAAAATTAAGTGACAATTATAAGACCAACATTCCCTTCCATGTCTCTACTGCTCCTCACATTCCAGCCTCATACTAAAGACTTTATGGATATTACCTGGTGTTCATCCAGATGTTCACTCTGATGTGGGGCTATTTTTGAGTTATGGTTGCTATTCCTTCAGCACACATAAGGATTGTGTTTGTATCAATAATTTATGACTAAAACCACGAGCAAGAACTTGGGTACTGAAGGCCTGCCTGCGTAACTGCCCTCCTTAGTGCTCTAGTCTCTGCCAAGGATTGTTTTCATGAGCCATTAGTGCCTTAACTCACGTGGTGATGTGTGTCCCTCATTTGCTGTAACTGAAAAACATTAATCAGCACCTTTGCAGGGTGACTCGCCAGGTGTTTTCTTGCCAAGAAGGAATCGGCATTTCAGATGGCCCCATTGTCAAAATGAATGTAAGCTTCAGATTTTACATCACATCTTTAAAAGTCCCTTCTCCCCTTTTATTTATGAAAAAAATTAAGCTTGCAAAGAGCAAGTGTTACTTCCAGAGGACATCCAGGAATGTTTCATTTAAGGATGATGAAGCGATTAATGCCATCATTATCAATTAGTCGTGTTGGCTTAATAGCCATACCAGGCCATGTTTTTGGCACGCCAGCACCCTGCTCCCGTGCCTGAAGCTGACAGCCTCCATATGTGGAGCTGTGCACTGCACAGGGTCAGCATCCAAGAACCTATGTGTAACTCTTTCGTTCAACCACTGAAAGCAGTTACATTTTGTGAATCAACAGGCCTTTAAAGCCTTAACTGAAAAACCCCTGTCAATTCCCAATTGCTGTGTCCAGCTATATATTCCACTTGAGGACCTGCAGAGCCCACCTGCACATTTCTCCTCATAGAACAGAGGGGTGTGGGGCACCAGCCTAAGACATCCATAGGGGCTATACGTGGTTATAGGCACGAGAGGGAATGATGATTTTGAAACTGGGCATCTCACAACCACAACCTTCTTGGAAAATAGTGTAATGGAGTATTCCCTGCTCTCCCAAATGAATATTTGACCCTTTTCCTTCATCACCATAACTAGCCTTCTACCTCCCATAAAGAAAATGATAAATGGTAGATGAAGGAAGGACAAATGTAAAAAGGCATCTGAGAATCTCAATGAGAGGACAAAGGTTTTATCGAAGTGGGAATAACCCAGATGACAACGTAGCGGTAGGCAGAACTTCAGGATTGACTGCCTGTGTATAAATCATATCTTTCAAAGAAGCATGTCCATCCATCTGTACCCGCTGATTATATGACATTTAAGTCTTCCTTCATCCAGAGAATTGGACAGATGGCGGATTAAGGCCCCAAGTCAGTTATTCATTTCATTTCCCAATAGCAATCCATGTGCTACCAGCAAGGCATGCTTACCAAGCGGCTCCCTGAGATTAGATGTTCAACGCATGGTCTCAAGATGCATCAGTCCAGCTGCACAATATGGGTTTTCTTTCTTCACCTCAGCCCTGTAACCAAACCAGTGCCCATCGCATGCCTTTTCTATCCTGACTTCAGTTAATTACTCATGGTGGAAATGAAAGTGGCAGTGACTATGATGATGTTGGTGGTGGTAGGCTTTTAAGATGGGCTTACTGTATGCCAGACCCACCTTCTCAAAATTTAATCTCCGTGGAGGAATAACCATCATTCTCATTTTACAGATGAAAACAGTGGATTGTACTAAACACCTTGCTGAGGTTAATTGGAGTTTAGTTTACTAACTTGCTTGATCCTTTGGATTCCAGTGAGGGCGCCCTTATTTACTCCTATTATTCTGACTAATTGAGAATCAATTATTTCTACCTAAGCTGTATAAAATGCCTGTTTCATGTTTCCCTTATGACTCGTAAGTGAAATGAGTTGAAGTTTGTTAAATTCCATTTTGGTTTTCTTCAGTATAATTCAAATTACTTCCTTGGGCACGCTGATCAATAGCATAGTCAAGCAAAGATGTTTTTAAAGCCTCAAAGATTAACACATCATTATTTATAATAGCCGTCACAGAAACATACATAGAAAAAGCTATCTTAGGATTTGTTAAGCACTCATCATCTTTCTAGAATCTAATTATCCAAACAGCATCATTAAGAAGGAAAACAAAACATATAAAATTATAGTGATTTTGGAATCACTATACAGATTTTGTGACAAGCTGCAGGCTATGTCAGGAAAGAGTCATTTTCTGGGTCCTCTGTGAGTGATGCTGTTCGGGAGTTCTTCCCAGGGTTGTTGGAGACGGCTGCAGACTGTCAGTTCTTAGTCTGCGTCTCTTTGCCAACCCTGTGATCAGTTGCGTTTGCTCCCCAGTAGACAATAGATCTGAGCAGGAGCTGGAAAATTCTGTCAGCTTGTCTTACGTGCCTGTCCTCCTTAGCCGATCATAGGATGGGGACAATGCCAGCTCCATGTATTTGCATGAGGCACTATTTGAAGACACAACACAGAAAGGGACACAAGGCATTGCAATGCCAAAGAGGTTTTCCAGGATCCCCACAGAATGTGGCCAGCATCTGAGGCCCAGCCCAAGTTCTGTCTCCACCCCCTTCCCTGACCCAGACCTCTGCGCTTTTCAGAAAAGTAACAAGCCTCAGAGCCTTCTTAGCTTTGGACTGGTCATTCTGTTACAAACATAATAAACAAAACTAAACCCAGGAAACTGAGAAATGACAGATCAGCTGGCAGCACACCCTGGGGAAAGCAGCTCTTCTTGAACCATTTCAGACCAGGTTCCAGGGGCAGAAGCAGGTTTGTGAACGCCAAAGGGGCCGGGTCCTGAGAATGGTCACCATTCAGGCCTCTCGGGCTTTGTCAATCTCCTGTTGGTCTGAGGTGCATTCCTGCTTCCCCCTGGTGACTTGTGCTGATGTTTTAGGCAGCTCATCCAGGTCACTGGCTCTGCTGGGTTATAACAGCTCACCGCAAGGCAAGCCAGCAGAGGGAGCAGGCAGCACCAGGTTTCAGGGGACCACCTGTCACTTTGACAATTTAACCAACTCTTCTAGGTGTCCCCTGTTTCTCTAAGGTCTCTCAGAGACCTTTGTCATCAGACTTATTTCACTGTACCATCTTTATTTTGCCAGATTTGATGAGTGAAGCTTTGTAATTAGGAAGCAAATGGTTTCCAAGCTAATTTTTCCCCTAAGGCTCCTTAGACAATGTAAAAGCCAATATTTGATTAACTCCAAGATACAACAATTATGATATTTATACAAAATTCATTAGCTTCATTGTACCTCTTTCCTATTTCAAAAATGCATGTTCTTATAAACACATACCTAAAGAATTTTTGGTAAATTATTCTTATCTTCTTTGCTTACCAGGTATTTATTAGATTATCTATAATAAAGTATTCAATTGGCTTTCCATTGCCCAGAAAGAAGAGGAAATAGGCATGCTTTGGGAGCGTAACCAGAGCTAAGGGGCCAAAGAGAAGATTCCCTTGAGGGCTTTTTGCTCTATGATGGCAGAACTGTGGGTGGGAGGCCCTGTGAAGAGAGGTTATATCCAAAGGTGCGGAGCTACACTGAGCTCCATTCCAGTCTCTGCCTGCCCAGACACTGACTGCTTCTGTGACCTAGGCAAAGACTCCTGACATCTCTTCAACTTGAAGTTTTCAACAATAAGGGGATCAGTTGAACCTAGGTCATCAAGTTAGTGAGCAGATCATAAGAATTTATGCCCCATGAATTTTTGCTTTGCACCGAGTTTAGGAGATATTAAGTATTTGTTCACAAAGTAGCTTTTATGAATACAAAGGACTTCAGAGAGGGGGCTGTACAATCTCATAAACTATTATTGACTGAAACTCTGTCATCAGGACTTGTATGAACCCCTATGTGGATTTACAGTTGCAGGAAATTAAATATCAGCTTTCCACAAGGCATTGACTGGCTCACAGAAGTCACAGCACAATCAGCTATTTTCACACAGAAAGTGATGCTACAAAATAATAGTTTTGGCCTTATATCTTTCTTTAGCCAATACTTAAATCACTTCAAATACCACTCCATAGAACATGCCATAAGTCATATTCTGATATCTGTTCTTCCAGTCTGTTTCTCCTCTTCATCTCTCCACACACACAGTGTTACATAAAATCAAATGAGATAACAATATGCATAATATTTTATGGCTTTTCACCAAGTGAAATATTGCGAATATTTTCCATTTCAGTAAAGACTATTATAACTAATTAATAGCCGTATAGTGTCAAAGTTTGATGTCATAAATTGTTTGAAAGTTATTTCCAGTTTTTAAATAATCTAGATAACAGTTTAATAAGGATCTTGAAACATACATTTCCATGTATATTGCTACTATGTTCTTATAAAAAAAAAAAAAAGCCTAGATGCAGAAGTTTTAGGTCAAAGGATGTACATTTTCCAGGACATTAGTTACATCTTGTCAAATTTTTCCATCAGAAATTTTAGATCAATTATGCTAGTTCCATTGCCAACTGAGGTAGTTTAATTTAAAATGACTTATCATGTTGAGTTAATTTTTGTTAGTGGTAAAATGTGTGGGTCTAGTTTTAGTCATTTACATGTGGTTATCCAGTTCTCCCAGCACCATTTATTGACTCCATGTATGCTTCTGTTTGGTTTATCAAATATCAGATGTCAATAAGAGACTAGTTTTACCTCTTGGTTTTCAATTTGGTTTCATATGTCAATATCTACATTTTTGTGCCAATACCATGTTGTTTTGATCACTGTGGATTTGTACTATAAAAATCCTAGAAGAAAGTGTGAGGAAAACTCTTGATAACGTCGGCCTGGGGAAAGATTTTATGAAGAAGACTTTAGAGGGAACTGCAACAACAACAAAATAAACAAATGGGACTTAATTAAACTAAAAAGCTTCTGCACAGCTAAAGACACAACAATTAAAGCAAACAGACTACCTTCAGAATGGGAAAAGATATTTGCATGTTACCAATCTGACAAAGGCTTGATAACTAGAATCTACAGAGAACTCAAATTAATCAACCAAAAAAGAGAAAACAATCCCATCTATCACTTGGCAAGAGAAACTATCTTGGCATCCATCTATCATATGAACAGAACCTTCTCTGATGAAGACAGACAAAAGGCTAATAAACATGAAAAAATGCTCACGATCCCTAATCATTAGAGAAACGCAAGTCAAAATCACCTTGAGACATTACTCATTTTATCATAAAGATATTTATACTAGATTATTTATTATAACTCAATTACCAAGATGTGGAAACAACCTAAATGCCCATCAACCTAGGAATGGAATAACCAACTGTGGCATAGATATACCATGGAATACTATTCTATCATAAAAAATATGGAAACTTTACATCTTTTGTATTAATGTGGATGGAGACAAAACACGTTCTTCTTCGTAAAGTATCACAAGAATGGAAAAGCAAGTATCCAATGTACTCAATACTGATATGAAGCCAGTCAATGATCTAATACACATCTGCGTAGAAGAAAAACTCAATTCAAATTGGGGGCAGAGGGAAGGAGGGAGAGAGAGGGGGGAGGAGTGGGGAATTGGTGTGCCCTCACTTAATGAGCACAATGTAAGGGTATATGGCACACGTCTTGGGTGCAGGAAACAAATACAAGAGGGACTCTACCTAACAAATGTAAACATTGTAACCTAGTTGTTTATATCCTCACATTAACCTGAAATGAAAAAATAAAAATAAAAATACTTACCAATTCAAAAAATAGAAATATCATCTCAATATTCTTTTAGTTTGCATATCGTTGAACATTTTTGCACATTTATCGGTTTTCCCTCTTTAATGGATTGCCTTACTCTTTTTTAATTTAAAAATTGAGCTGTGGAAGGAAGATGAAAATATAATTCCTCTTGGCTCCTGGGATGTGAAGTGAACTAAATACAATAGCAATGATAGACATTTACTTCTTCACAGCAGAAACTATGTCCAATAGAACTCATTGAACTTGAGAGATGCTAGGAGGTGCCGTGGATGCCTCATAACTAGAACAAGATTTCCTAACAGTAAATATGGTAATAATTAAGGACCGTAGGCCCTAAAGAGATATCATGAGACAGTAAAAGGAAATCTGTTCCCTCTTAAAATATAAAGCTTATTTTAGTACTCTGATGAATGCTACTTGGACCAGTTTTGAGAATTTTTCATAGAAACTGGAAAGACATTTCTACAAGTCGTAGAATATCAAGGTAATATTCATACAAAGAAACTTGGAAGATCAGGGGCTCCAGAAGGCCAATTTTACATCATTTATGTTTCTGCTGCATAAATAACAGCCATGGTGATTCCCATGCCTCCCATGCCTCCCGTTGCTCCTAGGTTTAACATTCAAAATAAAATCCCCCGAGGGAAATCCGTCCTATGAGGTAATGTACCTAAGAGAGCAGGTAGTGCCCACCCACATCCAGACGTCATTAAAGCTTACATCTTCATCCTTCCTAGACAAAAATGATTTAAAATGACAAGTCTTGGTATGTGTGTGAGTGTGTGTATGGGCTTTTGGGTGCACATGGGTAAACCGAAGATTATTGCATGACTGTCCCACAACTTTAAACATCAGGAGCCAAGGGTGGCAAGCCTAGATGCTTAAGATAGAAATGGGAAAAATGTAGCTGCAATTTAATTTCCTTCCCCTTCTGAGAACACTAATATGCTTCGCCCAGATGAAATAGGCCCATTGTAGACACATGCAGATGGAGACATGCACACACAGCTCTCTAACTTCAGGGACATTTTTCTAGAAGATGTGCAGGACACAGAGACTGTACCTTCCCTGGCCCTGCCCCTGGCGATACAGCATGACCCTAAACCCCTTCTCCTCCTAGCTTAAAGAGCAGCACAGGTGAAGAGGTGAACAATTTAGGTTTCAGAAACTGACTGGTAAGATTTGACTCTGGCCTCTGCTACTTCTCTAGCCTTTGGATCTTGAAATAGTTACGTAAACAATTAAAAGTTCTCAGTTTTCTTCTCAGTGAAAAGGGCATCAAAACAGTATCACCTTCTAAGGTAGTCATGTGGATTACAAGAGAGAAAATATGCAAAGAATTTAGCAAGATGGCACATTGTGAGCAAGCAGTGGCTGTAAGTTGTCATAATTACAGTTGTTACTGAAACTCTTCCAAACAGAGAGATTCTGCAATCTCTTCCAAACAGAGAGATTATGAGCAGTACAGATTCTGCACTGCCTCAGGAAAGGAGGGTGAAAGAATGGTCAAGATGCTCAGACACCTCTATAGATTATTATTTTCACTCCTTTCTGGAGTTGCTACTGGTTAGTTTTTAGAACAAGAATGCTTATCTAGGCTCAGCGCCTGTGGCTCAAGTGGCTAAGGCGTCAGCCACGTACACCTGAGTTGGCGGGTTCGAATCCAGCCCCGGCCCGCCAAACAACAATGACGGCTGCAACCAAAAAATGGCTGGGTGTTGTGGCGGACGCCTGGAGTCCCAGCTACTTGGGAGGAGGAGGCAGGAGACTCGCTTGAGCCCAGGAATTGAAGGTTGCTGTGAGTTGTGATGCCATGGCACTCTATCCAGGGTGACAGCTTGAGGCTCTGTCTCAGAAAAAAAGGAATGCTTATCTATTTACACATATTAAAAATAATGCTTTCCACTGTTAAAAAGCCACTTCCTATTTATTTTAAGAACTGAATGAGGGAAACATAGTCCATTGAGGAAATAATGATGCAGCTCAAGCTCATTGAAGGAAGGAGCTGGCGTCACACCCTGCCCCACATGGTACCCTCAGTTGGAATTCTGTGCCCATCAGAGGTGTCTGGTGTCAATTATGAGGTGGCTGAGCCAGTTTCTTCACTGGGGCAAACATCCCAGGATAATGAGGTCCTTAGTTCCCTCATCTCAACAGTAAAAGGAAAGAAAGATTCTATCAAAATTGAGTGTTTTCATGTCATCTCCATATCAATTGTGAAATAATATACATTTATTTCAGAAAGTGATAGAAAATACTCCCAAAATAAAGTTAAAAAGTTAAAAATAACTGTAATCACATCAGCAGTGACAAAGGCCACTGCTAATATACAGGAGAACCTCTGTAAGTTGATCACCCAAGGGACAGTAACCAACACACTCATATCATCAGAGACAGTCAACGTAAGGAACTAGGTCGAATGTACTGACCTGAACATGTGGCACATGTCCAGTCTATGAAAATCAGGCCAACTAAAGGAGGTGATCCATGGGGGGGGAGGTCAACTGTGGAGGGTCTACTGTGTTGGTATCCATCCTTTCCCACTTTTACATATACAGTATATAGAAAAGATGGGATAGGATTTTAGCATCACGTTCTCGTTTAATAGAATGTGAATATATAAGCATATGTTTTATATCAAATATAAAATATTGATGGTTCCATAGTATTCTGCCTTGAAATGATGGTCTTGGTTATTTAACCAACCTCTTAGTTTTGTACACTTGGCTTGTTTCTGCTGCTTTTATTCTTCCAAACAACTAGGTGACAAACAACCTTCTAGCTACATCTATGAGCCCATTGAAAACTGTTTCCTCAGGAAGCAGAAGTGTGGGTTAATAGGTGTACATACTTCTAAAGCTTTTGATGTATCTTTTCTGAGAATTTGCATCAATTTCTATTTCCACAGCAGCATATCAGATTTAGTCCACACAGTTTATTTTGGTGACCAACCTTTTTTTTCTGTCACGCATTGGAAGAAGAAGAGTTGTCTTGGGCCACACATTAAACACTAATGGAAGTGATGAGCAAAAAAAAAAAAAAAAGCTCATTCATAATTTTCGCAATATCCAACATCACAGATAAGCAAAACAGGCCTCAAAAACTCCACATGCAGCCCATGGGCTGCAGGTTCAACACCCTTGGAAGGTTGGCCAGTCTACACCAAGTGTGATAATTCGGTCTCCCTTACTAGCAACTAGGTTTAGTCATGGGCACAAGGCCAATTGTGGAAAAATTGTGTATTTACCCTGAGGGAGATCTGTGAGAGGATGGGCATGGAGGATTACAGGCAGGAGCCACCACGCCCAGCCCCCAAGCTCACATTCTTTGGTAAACATTTTTTGTTTACTCTTATTAATTTCGTTTCCATATGACTTTTCAAATTATTTTTAAATTTCTCTTTTTAGGATTTTTGGAATTACATTAATATTATGAAATAAAGTAAAGACCATTAACATCTTTATATCATAGCATTTTCCTATTTAGAACTACATTTTACCTGCCAAGTCATTTAAGTCTTATTTGATTTTCCCTAGTATTTTCTTTTAATTTTCTGCATAGTTCCTATGCATCACTTTTTAAACTTTTTCCCTAAATGATTAGATTTTTAGAAAGGTGATGTTTTTGCCTCTAACTTATAGAAAAAACAATCACTGATTTTTAAAGATTACATATTATGTCAGTAGCAACTCTTCAATATTAAATATAGTCAACTAATTATGTAGTTTTCAATCTTCCAAAAAAAGTCATGCATATTAGCCAGGAGTGGAATCAAAGCAGATATTTCGCTTTCATTAGTGGCTTTAGTGTTATGAACTTGCAGCTAAAGCCAATCTTATTTTAGAGGCAAGAAAAGCTGTTATCGAATAAATCTAAAATGTCTCAAAGCTTGAACAAGTTAAGATAATCATACCCATTACTAAGATAAATGCAACCCTCTTCCTTGTACTTACTCAAATAAATGAAATGTAAATAAAACTATGCTTACTAAATACTTTAAATATTTATTAGTAAGTTTCTCAGGTGGCACTATTTACATAAAAATCAGACTATCTCACAGCACAAGAAGGGCAGTGTTTACAGGAACTATGAGAGTGTTATAACCTTCAGAAACCTTTTTTAGGACCAACTCAACCATGTGAAGAGGAGTCCTAGCCCCCTCCCCCCTCGTCCTTCCCCTTCCCCTCCTTCAGGATGCTGTGTCCAAGGTGGGGCCTCCATTCCATAGTTGGGACTGGGTGCAAGGATGACACCTCCACCCCTTGACTGCATTTAATTGGGATTTAGACTCAGCAACAAGTAGCTGGAGGCATGATGGGAAGAAAGCCCTCTGAGGGGGAACTGGGTTATGAAGTAGCCCTGGGTTCTTGGCTCCAGCAGTCTGGAGTGGAGTCTCCACCTTGCTGAGCCAGGAGGTAAGGAGAAAAGGGAGTCTCTTGGTTCAAATAATGCAGACTTTCATGTTTATCAAAGTTTTATAGTTTCTTGGACATGTATTTCTTAATTTAATGATTGTATGTCAGATCACTCCCATTCCATTTAAATGAATGTTAATTATCTTGACAATTCTCACTACCTGCATAGGGGAGTAGGGCAGTGGAGTGTCTCATGCCGTCTGCTGGAAGGACTCCCCTTGTACCTTATAAACCCTAAGAGTAGGCACAGAGAGAAGTCAGTCTTCCTCATATATCCACATAACAACATAGCCCTTCCCTCCCTGTAGTTTTGGGCACCTAGTTAACCTTTAAAGTTATTTATTGATTTGATTTTAATCAATTTAATAAGCTATTTTTTAATCTATATTTATAAAGTTATTGTGTCTCCTATACACAGTCTGTTAAAAATCCCTCTCTACAGCAGTGTTTTTCAGCCGTTTTTATCTCAACCTTGAACCTACAGTTAAACTTCCACAGCACACTTAAATTACATTGCTCAAAAAAAAAAAGTAAAAAAGGATCAGGCCCAGGGGCTCACACCTGTAACCCTGGCACTCTGGGAGGCTGAGGTGGGTGGATTACCTGAGCTCAGGAGTTCAAGACCAGCCTGAGCCAGAGCAAGACCCCATCTCTAAAAATAGCCAGGTGTTGTGGCAGGTGCCTGTAGTCCCAGCTACTTGGGAGGCTGAGGCAAGAGAATTGCTGGAGCCTAAGCGTTTGCAGTTAACTGTGAGCTATGATGCCATATCACTCTATCAAGGGTGATAAAGTGAGACTCTGTCTCAAAATAAATAAATAAATAAATAAAATATACTTACTGTGCTTTGAACTTCTTTTGAAAATAACTTAACAATCTTTAAAAATGTTTATGGCACACCAATGTACCATAGCACACCAGTGTACTGCAGCACACTGGTTGAAAATTACTGTTCTACCAACATCAAATAAAAGCATTTTTTCCCTTAAAATAACTCAGAGAAAATTTTTTTAGAGTTTATATTACTTAATTACTTTAAAATCTGGACATTCCAACACATGATTTACTGTGACTTTATTTTTTTGAAAAGAGCTTTCTGAATATTTTACTCAGATAATCAATTAGGACCAACCCATGTACCCACTCTATGCATTTGTAATCTTCTGTTGCTAGATGTCAAGGTAAAAGATTTGGATCTGTTGTTGATGATGATTGAAACTAAAATCAATTGCATCACCTTGAACTATACATGCTTAATTCCACTGAAATCCAATAAAAAAGGAGGAGCATGATGAAGGACAAAAAGCAGGACCAACCTATGTCTGTACTTAGTTCACATTTAGTTCATGGTTCACACTCAGGATGGGTTGCATTGACCCACATTTTGCCTAGGCAATAGGCTGGGTGTCTGTTGTCTGTACCTACCACTTAAATTCCAATTATGGGAATTATTAAACTGTAGTAGAGTTTTTTAAAAGTGTAGATTCTTGGACCCCAACCCAAGATTCAGATTTGGTAGATTTGAGGGGAAATATGTTTTGCTAAGAGGCTCCTTAACAACAATGTGTTAACTCAGTTGTTTCTAATGAGACAGTTCCCACCAACCTCAATTTGAGGAACACCATATCAGAGCCAGGTGCCACCAAGTGGACACACCATCTGAATCTTCTTACCCTAATTTTCTACTTGCCAACCAAACATACAATAGCTTGATTTACTACAAGAGAACAGGGTACTCCTGTTGACAGTCTGCTTATAACTTTTTTCCCTCATTACAAATCAATTAAATAATATTTGGATTTTATTAAGTATCTGCTTGCAGGACAAGTTCAAATTCCCCCAAATCACCAAGGCCATCAATTTTAAGGGTTAGGTAACTGCACACCTGAAGGCTTCAGATTGTGTGACCACTCTTGAGATGAACTTAGGCCACCTTCTCTTCTTTCTTAGAGAAGGTCAGCACTGAAGGTATCAGTGTTTGATGTCTTGGACCTATCATGATCAACAGAGATTCATAATCTTTTTTTCTCTTTAAGGAAGAGAAATAGGATGGTAAGTGAATTAAGATTATAATACAGAGTAACATGCGTATGAATCCTGTCTATTTAATTTCAAAGCAGTGTAGACCTAATTCAGTTGCTCATTCTCATTGAGCCTTAGCTTTCTTTTCTGCAAAATGAAGACAATATATTCAATAGGTAAGAATATCTGGTTGCAAATGTCACAAAACCCACCCTAATCCAGCAATATATATATGCATACCTACCTAGTTACACACAATAAATGGGAATATATTTATTTCTGAAATGATCTTGAGGTAGTGTTAGCCTCTGGCAGGGTTGATTCTAGGATTCAAATGAAATGATCTGAATCCAATCTCTTTCCATCTGAGTCATCTCCATTTGAGTCTGTTTTCCTTTCTGTAGACTCCATTCTCAATCTCCAGGTGGTTGCTGCCAGCAGCTCCACCAATACCTATGTCCTCCGAGGTTAATGTGCAATAGGAGAAAACAAATGTTCATGCCTTTCTCTAAGCAATTTCAGCAAACATCCCAAAATTCATATAATTTTCTTTGTGTCAGATGTCCATTCCTCGACCAATCACCATATTCAGGGAAGTGTGATGTTTTGACAAGCTGGGCCTGATCACATAACTCTTTGGAGCTAAGTATGAGTCAATTTCACATGCACACCATAAGTAAGGATGACAAAGAAGCCAGGCCACAGAGGAAGATTGAAATACTGCTACCAAAGGAAGAGCAAGAAATTTATACCAGATCAAAAGACTGTAGCTGTCTACTACATGAAGAACTAATTCACTTTTCTTAATACATTGTTCACTGGTCACAGGTTACCCAGTAACATGGACAGTTTCTGCATAAAATTTCCAGTCAACAATGTGTTAAGATGTTAGTGGCACTAAGTGATTCTATGTTATAAGCAGCTGAGAGATGAGGGAGGGAGAAAGAATAAAATAGGCTGAACTTCGGACAACTGAGAATTGAGACTGGGAAAAATGAGTCCGGGAATGGCTGCAATGTTAACACATTGCTGACCAGTCATTTTACACAGAAACTATCCATGTTCCTGGGTAACTCGTCACCAGTCAGCAATATGTTAATTGAGATAATCCTGATAAAATCACCAAGCACCAATTGAGATAATCCTGATAAAATCACATGACAAGGACTTAATGGTAACAATTATGAAAGTAAATCATTTTTTACAATGACCTGCACCCTTGTCAAGACATAATCTCTTAAGCCTTAGGACCTAAGGAAACAAAAGGTGATCTGAAGTCAATTTTTATCCCTAAAGTCTAAATGGAAACAAAGGTCATAGCATCTTCAGTCCCCCTAAAGTTGAATTCCTATAAAGTCAGGCCAAGGGAAAATGGGAAAAGAAGGAAGAAGGGAAAAGGGAAGTGTAGCCCAACCCCTGGAACACAAAGAGAATATACTAGAAATGAATATGGCCCACTTGCTTCTGTAATGAAGACCAAACAAGAAAAGGGCTGTGAAAAATTTAAATTGTCAAATTACTATGAAGAAAATAAAATCTACGCCCTTTTGAATATCTAGGCACCAGGCATTGTGTTGAATTCTTAAACATATGGTCATAGTCAAACCATATGCTCGAACAAATGGTGTAATAGACATTGAAAACTAGGAAGGGAGGAGGGTGTGAGGGGGGAGTAGAGAATAAAAATCTGCCTTCTACAATGTACACCATTCTGGTGATGGGTACATTGAAAGCTCTGACTTCTTATTCAATCCATACATGCAACGAAAAACTCTTGTATTTTACCCTCTACATCTTACTAATAAATAAAAAAAAAAATCTCATTTAATCCTTGCAACCATCCTAGAAAGTAGATTCTGTTATTATATCTTTACAGATGAGAAACCTGAGGCTCAGAAAGATTGTGTGGCTGGGTCAAGATCGCATAAATTATAGGCTGGGGTTTAATTTATACCTCTGATTCTTTTAATTCAGCCTACAGCCAGATTCTTCTTTTTAGGCTAATCCACTTGTGAGTGTGCTGAGACAGGTGCAGATGGCTGCTTACACCAGATCCAGCTACCACTGGTCTGTGCACATGCCCATGCACCCACATGCACAGGCTCAGTTATGTTAGCACCTGCCCCTCTTTTCTACCCTCTCTTCACTGGAGTCTCTTCAGTTTCACCAGTCAAAAGTTTCTCCAAGTGAAAGAGGAAGCTGTGAAAATGAGTCTTCACAGATGACCTTTCCATAGTATCCAGGATCTCAGTATTTCCTGGGGACAGGGACACGAGAACACCTCACCCACCAGTCTGTGCATATGTCCTTAGGTTTGGATTTGTCTTCCTACCCTTAAGGAGATACTGGGAGTTTGTGTTGTGATTGTCAAAGCATCAATTTAATAGAATGTCAGTGTCCATAAAGGGAGATTAATGATTACCTGAACCACAGAATCTGAACTTACCATTATTAATGGTATAAAGAACAATTCAGAGAGACAGGGGAGGGAGGGAAGAGAGCCTGCTATATATGTCAAGTTCATATGTATCGATTGCACAGGCACAAGGTGGATGCATATCGGAACAAAACCCTGTTTTCTAACTTTACACGCTCTCCTTGCCTCTGGGCTCCCACATGGTTCAGGCATTCAACCCAGGCAGTGAATTCTACTCCAGTCAGAACTTTAATTCAGGTCTAAGACCCCTTGTCTCTGATTTCCCAAGTATTTCCCATAAGAACTCTTGCATTTCTCATCCACGTGCTCTGGTTTTTGTTCTCTATGCATTTGGGCCCACTGGGGCTCATTATGTTCCTGGGAAGGCCTCCTGCCAGCTCCTGGCCTTCTGCCACACATCTTGTGGGAATAGACATAGTAATACTTAGGGGGCTGCACTTCTGCTTTGAAACAAGAAGAAATGCAGCTCAGAGGGCTTAAGCAAGTGACCAAAGATCATACAGCTGGGAAGGAGTAAAACCCGGATGTGATTCTAAGCAGTCCAGTGTCAGAGGCAATGCTCTTTGCTGCTGCTCTGTCACTGGCTCTCATGACAAGCGTTCAACCAACGTCAGTTCCCTTTTCTTTCGGTGAACTCTGTCTGTGCCTGCAGTGAGGCCTTGATTCATGTGTGGAGTTATGAAATAGCTGATTAATTCAGGACACTCCTCTGAATATCAAAAGCCCTTAGAAAGGAATTTCCAAACTTGGCTGCCTAGTGGACTCACCTGGGGAATGTTAAAAAGTGCTATCTGGGTCTCATCCTGAAGATTCTCAAGAAATTGATCTGGGCTGTGCTCTGGGCATGGGGAGCGGTGCAGTTAGACAGCTCTCAGGTGATTTGAAAGTGCAGGAAGGCTGAGGACCACCGCACTAACGAACCTGGGCATCGGCTGGTTCACTGGACAAGGACACACTTGATTTTATGTCCAGGTGTTGGTGACACAAGCAAACTCACAAAGTGTATCAATTTAGACACACCAGAGTGGAAATTCAGGTACGTCACTGCATCTCTGTGCTGTGATCACACACTCTCACCACTCCCTTTGCTGCAGGATTCCTATTTTTGCGTGTCCTTCACTGCGGGGCCCTGAAGGACGTGTGTTTAGGTGTAATAGCATGGTGCTGTCTCTCAGACTATTTATACTAATCCCTACAGCTGTTGAAGCTATCACTTTGTAAATGCTATTGTAATATGAAGGGCTCGTCTAAAAATAGAATGTTTTTATCTTTCAAAGTCTATGCTGACTAGGCCTGTGGAATACACAGTTTCTGTGCAGCCACAGAAAGATAGACTGCCCCTTACTTATCTCTGTTTTGCACCTGCCAGTGCATCGGGGAAGCCGGCCCCACCCATGAGGGCCAGGAAAATATTGAGCAGTTTGAGTCACATTCACAGGTAAGACCACAGTGGAGAAGTTTGAATTATTCAGGCTTGTGAAAAAACTCAGCACGCCCAGAAACCGGACTGCTCCTATCTCCAGGAAGTCCAGCCCCCTTTTCAGAAAAGAGTCCAAAATGCAGATGGGTACTAGAGAACGATGTTTTTACATGAACTGTTACAAGTAGCTGAGGCATAGCCACACGGAACCCATCATCTCACTAACATGCACAGCTGCCCACCTGCCATAGCCTCTGTGGAGCTGGAGACCAGCAGACAACAGGACAGATGTGGCCCCAGCCCTTACGGAGCTCACAGTCTAATGAGGAGGACAGATGTTAAGTGATTAAAATCAAATAAGTACCTACTAACAATGATAAAAGTTGGAAAGGGGGAAAGGTGCTATGAGAGAAAAATAATACGCATGTCTGGGAGATTGGGGGCAGGGCAAACTTCCAGGCTGAAGGGATGAGTTCGATGCGGCTGGGGGAGGAGAGAAGAGGTTTTCAGGAAGGAAATGTCTGGGAGAAATTCTTACACATTCCTCAAAGAACTAGTATGACCAGAGAGAGGCAATGAACAAGGACCAGGGCACCAAAAGAGGTGGGAGAGGAAGGCCAAGGTCAGATAGCTCAAGGCGTTGGAGACCAGAAGGGGGATTTGGGAATCTATCCTGAACAGTATGGGGGAGAAAGGGGTTGAAGAAGCCCAGGCGAGCGCTCAGCGCCTGTGGCTCAATGGGCTAAGGCGCCAGCCACGTACACCTGAGCTGGCGGGTTCGAATCCAGCCTGGGCCCACCAAACAACAATGACGGCTGCAACCAAAAAATGGCGGAGCGTTGTGGCGGGCGCCTGTATTCCCAGCTATTTGGGAGGCAGAGGCAAGAGACCCGCTTGAGCCCAGGAATTGGAGGTTGGTGTGAGCTGTGATGCCACAGCACTCTATGCAGGGTGACAGCTTGAGGCTCTGTCTCAAAAAAAAAAAAAGAAGCCCAGGCGAGGAGGGGAGTCCATGCTCACAGCATTCTCGCCCATAACTGCTTCCCTTTTTCTCTTGCCTGTACTCTCAGGAGAGGGGCAGCAAGTGTGTCCTCTGCCCATCAGCTCTTGTATTTTCTGCATCTGGAGGGAAGAGGCGCCTGGAGCAGGGGTGGCCTTGCTGTTGCAGCTCTTATCCGTGCTGGCCTCTCGAGTTGCAGACCTTGGTTCCAAGGCTGACTGCAAGCCCCGTGGTGGTGAATGAGCCTCGGGTGTTTTTGCCCTCAGTATCTCCCCTGTCAATCTCGGTATCTAGCCTGTCTGCTGATGTCTCAGGTGGGCCTGACCCCCTTTCCCCTGGCTTGCTGCAGTAGATTTCCAACTAGCTTCCCAACTGGGTTTAGGAACTCTAGTATCTTCTGCTAGTCACTTTGAAATCTGACTTATCTTCCCAAATCGTGTTGCTGAGGACACCACTTTCCTGGATTTTCCTGCCGCACCATTACTGCGTTTCCTTTCCTTTCAGGCCTCCACAGCATGTCTGCCTTTCCACCTCCTCCTGCTCCCCACATTACTGACCAAACAGGACCACCCCCCTTCCAAGATCACAGCCTGTGGTCTCCTCTCCCCTGTCTTTGGAATTGGCCCTGCTATCTGAGCGGAGTGATTTCCCCCTCTGTGAAGGCCGAGAGCTATTCCTCGCGCTGTTCTCTCCCTAGCTTCAGTGGTTCTCTTTGCCTTGTCTAGCCTCCACGGGCTGTGAGTGCAGATGTTCCAGCTAATTCCCCACAGTCGCTCCTGTCTTCGTCCAAGGCTCAGGAGACACCGAGCACACTGGCGCACACGCAGAATTCTCTTCTCTCCTGGCCGCATCCAGAGACTCTGTCAGCTGATGTGCAGGGGCCTATTTCTCTCTCAGCCTGCTTTGTCTCCTGCCAGCCAGAGTTTCCTTTTAATTGGAAGAAAGGACTACAGAGACTTTTTTCTGAGTCAGTGTAACAGGATTTGTAATAACTCCTCTCAACAGTGCCAGCAGCTTAGTTTCAAAAGTCCCACTTCCGGGAGGGGAAAGTGGAAGGGGACCCATTCCATTTTCACCTGTTCCACTTGCAAATGGCTACACACCGGTGATGCGAGCTGCTCAGTCCCCGTTTTGAGAACTGGGAGGCGATTTGTGCACCACCTTCTCCAGATCCCTGAAGGGTTCTCAGGCTCCTGAGTCTGGAGACCAGTGTTAAGTGGGCATGTCACATGGCATCGGGCCTTTAGCTGGTCAGAAAGTACCCTTCACGACGTGTCACAAATCATTGCTGTGGCCCCTGAAGGCAGGACTCTGGCATGGAAGCTTCTCATTGCAATTTCTCAAGCATGTTACCGGGGACCAAGGACATCACAGTTTTTAAATGTTAAAGAGAAGGGGATCAACCCCACTCCGGCCTGGGTTTGGAAAATGACAACAGCTTGACAGTCTTGGGGCAGCATTCTACGAAACTGCCCATACACGTGGCCTTTGCTGCCCCGCCTTCCTCCACATAGGCCTTTTCAGCTTTCACACTCAAACAAATGACGGGGAGACTGATATTCCCCAGCACTGATGAGGATTTAAAGCAACAGGAATTCTCACGCAGTGTCGCTGGAAATGTGAAATGATACAACCACCACTTTGTAAAAAGTCTGGACGTTTCTTACGAAACTAAACAATACATCTAGACTATGATCACTCTTAGACACTTACTCAAGGGAAATGAAAATGAGTCCCATAGAAAGAATTCTCAGACGTACTTAGGGGCCCGAGTGTCCAGCAGTAGAGGAACGTCTAAACCAGCTGTGGTGCATCTGTACTGCCAAGCACTACGGAGTCAGAAAAAGGGACCCAGGGCACCTGCAACAACGCGGATGAACCTGGAAAATACTATGCTGAGCCAAAGAAGCCTTACAAAAGAGAACATACTATGTGCTTCCATTTCTGTGTAATTCTAGAACAAGAACAACTAACTTACAATAAAAATTACAAAGAAATCAGATCAGCTGTCCTCTGTAGGTGGCGAGGGCAGGGATGCACTGAGGGGGGTCATGAGGGAGTGTTCTGGAATGATGGTAAAGTACCAGTTCTGTATCTCCAAAGGGTTTTGTGTTACTCTCACTCAGGTGTGTGCAGCTGTCAAAACTCAAAGCATACCCAGAGACTTATCCATTTTATTGTATGTAAATTTTCACCCAAAGAAAACTCAATTTTACTAAATGATTTTCATGCCAAATACTTAGGGCAAGTGTACTGTAGTCTTAATTTACTTTGAACCTCAGAAAATTAGATGAATCTCTGGATGGACAGAGGGCTAGGCAGGTAAATGAATATGAGATTCTGCAGGTATAGTATAGTACAGCATAGCAATGCTAGAATGTAAGTATCACTGTGAAATTCTTTCAACTTTGCCAGGTAGTGTAAGCCTGAATGTAAAGCTTTGTATTATATGCTGCCTTGACATCTGGTGAAACTGGAAGGACCCTGAATAGCCATATTTATCACAAGTTCCCCTCCCAACTCTGCTCCATATATAAGGCCCCCAAGCCAAACAACCCTCCTTTCCCAGGGGTCTGCACACAGGTTTCCACTTACCCCTGAGTAGTGGGTTTCAGCTCTCTACCATCCCTTGGATTATTCAGCCAAGTTAATCACATACTCCCATGGGAACCAGAGGCACCTCACCCTTTTGGTACTACAAGGCCTGCTTGCCACACCTCTGGTAGTTCACTTTGCTCCTTAATGCAATCTCCAAGTGGCACTGTGTGGTATGGGGTGCCTTCCTCTCCTGTTTGTGAGTACGTGTAACTGTTAAATCTCATCTGTTTAGTGTAGGGTATCCTGTGTGTGGCCATCCCTTGGATGAATAGGAGGCAATTAAAATATGCTACATGTTTGAATAATACATAATAAAATATTGGAAAAACTACTATATGCCTAGCAGTAAGGGATGTTACAAAGGAGAAAGCAATGCTTCTAACTTCAACAAAGTTATAGTTTATTTTGGGAAGCACGAAATGGTATCAAATTATACACTGGTCACTTAAGTGTGGCACACACATTCTCTGCCTACTCTCTGTCATTTAATCCTGACTTACCAGTGCCACAGGATGAGAATCCACATACTGGATTGCAGTGGCCTGATACAGTTCAGAACCTCTACCACTAACTAACTCTGTGACCTGTAAGCAAATCACTGCCCCTCTCTGGGCCTCCATTCTTTGCCCAGAAAGATAGGAGTTGCCAGCAATTCATCCTTCCGGTTCTAATAGTCTAAAGATACTTAATTTCTCAATTAGCATAAATTACGGCACTTATAATTACTTTATGACAGCAAAAAGGAAAAGGGCATCTTATTTCTAGGTCCCTGATTCCTGAGTCATCACTAATGTGGGAAACAATTGATTCCACTGCAAACATGCCCTCCAGTTTCCACCTAAACACAAGCCCCCAAAGAGCAGGAATTGAATTGCCTGCCTAAATCAATGTGAGAATTTGCACATTAGCCAGAATTATTTTTGTAACCCTAGTACTGCCCATTATGAATCACATGGTCAAATAATCCAGCCCAGCTTCCTTCTGGATAATCACTCACAGGAGAGTCCTGTCTCCTTTCGCTCACAGAAAGGCTGGTGTGAGGATTTCAGACAGAGGCACACCACATCCGTGCAATGAAGTTGAGTGTGTGACCAAGCAATCTGGATGTGTGGATAAAAATTTCACACGCGCCTGGGACAGATCCTCTGTGCACCCGCTGAGATAACAGTTTTTCCTTTTATTCTACTTAGGCTTCAGCTCTCTGAAGATTGGCAAGAGATGAAGGCTGATCTGGGCACATTCACTGAGGACAAAACAAGACAGATTATGTGTGGAGACATCTTTCCGGGGGTACATTCAAATCTGGCTTAAAAGCTTGGGGGAGAAGGGACAGAAAGTAACAATTATCTATAGATAATCGCATTTCTCTGTCTGCGAAAATGCAGTTAGCTGCCCATTACCGATTGGAATTTTTTCCCGGCAGGAGAAACAGGCTTTCTCTAAGCCAGGATCAACTTGAACACTATTGACATTTTGCACCCTGTAATTCTTTGCAGCATATGCGTTGCTGGATGTTTGTCAGCATCCCTGTCCTGTGATAGCTAAGAAATGTCTCAAATCATTGTATCTCCCACTGTCGTGAAATACCGCTCTCGACCATCTGCATTCTCTGAACCCGACCCCTGGAGACCAAACTAGGCATTCATGAAAGGCTAAGTGAGCTGAGGGAAGGAGCTGTTTGTTGGCCCACTGCTCAGGTGTCAGCAAAGAAAGCTTAATTTCCAAATAATGTATTCAGCTGGCACCATACTTTATAAAAAAAATTGTAGGAAAAATACATATAAGATAAAATTTGCCATCTTAAACACTTTTGAGCATACGGTTTGGTATCATTAAGAATATTGCATGGTTATATAGCCAATCTCTAGAACTTGTTCATTTTGCAAAATTGAAACTCTATACTCAGTAAACAATTTTCCCTTTCCCCCTGCAGCCAGCACTCTATTTTCCATCTCTGTGAATTTGATCATTTTTGGTGTTTCACTCGTGTAAGTGGATTTATACAGAGTTTTGTCTTTTTTTTTTTTTTGAGACAGAGTCTTACTATGTCGCCCTCAGTAGAGTACCATGGCACCACAGCTCACAGCTCACAGCAACCTCAAACTCTTGAGCTTAAGTGATTCTCTTGCCTCAGCCTCCCAAGTAGCTGGGACTACAGGTGCCCGCCACAAGGCCTGGCTAATTTTTTGTTGCAGTTTGGCTGGGGCCGGGTTTGAATCTGCCACCCTCACTATATGGGGCCAGCGCAGTTGTCACTGTTGTTTAACAGGCCTGGGTGGTGTTCGAACCTGCCACCCTCAGTGTATGTGGCTGGCGCCCTTACCACTGTGCTATGGGCACTGAGCCAGAATTTTATCTTTTTGTGACCGATTTATTTCACTTAGCATAATGTCTGCAAAGTTCATCTATGCTGTCACATACCAGAACGCTTTTTCCTTTTTCGGGCTGAATAAACTATGTTTTGTTATTGTTTGAGTACACTACATTTTGTCTGTCCATGCATTCATCAGTGGACATTTGGGTTGCTTCCACTCTTTGGCTAGTGTGACTAATGCTGCTATGAAATATCTCTAAGACATTGCCTTCGATTATTTTTGATCTATATCCAGATGTGGAATTTATGGATCCTATTATTCTATTTTTAGTTTTTTGAGGAATTGCTATGCAGTTTTTCATAGGAGATGCACCATTTTACATCTCCACCAGCACCATACAAGGATTACAGTTTTTCCACATTCTCACCAATACTTATTATTTTCTAGTTTTGGTTTTGTTTTGTTTTTTATAGTGTCATCTTGATGGGATAAGGTAGCAATAACATAAGGTGATATGTTATTGTGGATTTTTTACAATTTTGTTGAAATATATTGATGATATTTGTTGTAAATCTAGTGCTCATAATTAAGAATATGGTGGGCTATTCTCATTGGGGTTAGGGGATATCTCAAGGTGTTTTTGATTTGCATTTATTTGATGAGTAGGGACAATGAGCATTTTTTTCATGACTTTGTTGGCCATTCATCTTCCTTCCTGGGAGAAGGTTCTGTCCATGTCTCTTGTCTGATGATAAATGGGATTGTTTGCTCTTTTCTTACTGACTAGCTTGAGTTCTCTGTAGATTCTGATTATTAGCCCTTTATCAGATTTGTAACATGCAAATATCTTCTCCCATTTGAAGGTTGTCTGTTTGCTTTAATTGTTGTGTCCTTAGCTCTGCAGAAACTTTTTAGCTTATTCAGATCTCATTCATTTATCTTAGTTGTTGCTATGATTGCCAATGGAGTCTTCTTCATAAAATCTTTCCCTAGTCTATTATCAACTAGAGTTTTTCCCATATTTTTCTACAATTTTTATTGTTTTGTGTCTTAGATTTAAATCTTTTATCTATCATGAGTCAATTTTTGTAAGTGATAAAAAGTATGGGCCCAATTTTAGTCTTTTTCTGTTTTCCCAGCACCATTTATTAAATTGGGATTGTTTTCTCCAGTGTATGCTTTTGTTTGGTTTATTGAAGATCAGCAAATACATAAATGTAATTTACCACGTAACTAGAAACAAAAACAAAGACCATGTGATCCTCTCAACAGACACAGGAAAAGCATTTGACAAAATTTAACATCCTTTTCTGACAAGAACACTTACGAACATAGGCATAGACAGCACATTTCTTAAACTGATAGAAGCCATCTATGACAAACTCCCAGCCAATATTATACTAAATGGAGTAAAACTGAGAGCATTTCCAATAAGAACTGGGAACCAGACAAGGATTTCTACTATTGCCACTACTATTGAACATAGTGCTGATAGTTCTAGCCAATCCAATCAGGTAAGAGACTGAAATCAAGTGTATGCAAGTGGAAACAGAGGAGGTCAAACTTAAGCTCTTTGATTATTATATGATCTTATACTTAGAAAACCCCAGGGACTCAACCATAAGACTCCTGGAAGTGTTCAAGAAATATAGTAATATCTTGGGATATAAGATCAATATCCACAAATGAGTAGCTTTCATATATGCCAGTAACAATCAAGCTGAGAATCAAATCACAGACACAATATCCTTCATGGTATAGTCAAAGAAAATGAAATACCTGTGAATATATCTAACAAAGAATGTAAAGAATCTCTATGGAGAAAACTATGAAACCCTGAGAAAAGAAATCGCAGAAGACATTAATAAATAGAAGAACATGCCATGCTCATGGCTGGGAAGAATCAACATTGTGAAAATGTCTGTACTACCCAAAGCAATCTACAGAATTAATGCTATCCCCATTAAAACACCAATGTCATATTTTGAACAAATGGAAAAACTAGTTCTTCATTTCATATGGAATCAGAAAAAAACCCAAATAGCCAATAGAATTCTTAGTATTATAAAAATATCTGGAGAAATCACATTATCAGACTTCAGGTTATACTGCAAGTCTATAGTGATCAAAATAGCATGACATTAGCACAAAAATAGACTCATAGACCTATGGAATAGAATAGAAAACACAGAGATGAAGTCAGCCTCATATCACCTTTGCTCGTTTTTTAATCAAGCTATTTATTTTTGTTGCCATGGAGTTCTAGGAGTTCTTCATGTATTCTGGATATTAACTACTTATCAGATACATGATTTGTAAATATTTGCTCCCATTCTGTAGATTGCCTTCTCACTCTGCTAATTGTGTTCTTTGGTGCACAGAATTTTTAAATTTTGATGTAGTTTAATAGTATCTATTTTTACTTACTTTTTTTTTTTTTTTTTGAGACAGAGTCTCGCTTTGTCACCCTAGATAGAGTATTGTGGCATCACAGCTCACAGCAACCTCAAACTCCTGGGCTCAAGTAATTCTCTTGCCTCATCCTCCCAAGTAGCTGGGACTACAGATGTCCACCACAACACCCAGCTCTGTTGCTATTGTTGTTCATCGAGGTTGTTTAGCAGGCCCGGATTGGGCTTGAATCTGCCAGCCTTGGTGTATGTGGCTGGTGCCCTAACCACTGATCTATGGACGCCAAGCCTATTTTTGCTTTTGTTGTCTGTACATATCCAATAAATCATTGTCAAATCCAATCTCAAGATTTTCCCTTTTTTTCTAATATTTTATAGTTTTGGGTCTTATATTTAGGTTTTAATTTATTTTGTGGTACACTTTTATCATCAATGCTATTATTTGACATGGTTCCCCAATGTCTGAGATAGCCAGGTCTTGGAAGATCACCCATGGATGGAGTCATTGTTACAGTGGTAAGTGTAACAGTGACTTAGTGATAAGCTAAACTTCTAGGCTCTTCCCTTGCTACAACCTTCTGTAAAGTCCTGCCACCATTCCTGAGAGTTATAAGGTGGGGTCCTCACATGTGCTCACAGGAAAGTTCAGTCACATGTTTGCTGCCCCATCCCATCATTCCTTTCAATTGGGGATCACCAAGTTCAGTGAATACCACTGCCTGTCTAGACCTGTCAGCCATCCTGCCAGACATACCTCTACTTTTCCATTAAATATATTCATTTGTTTCCTGGCCAAGGAACCCATACACCTATATATACCCTGAGACTAAAGGCCTAAAGGAGGAGATGGGGAACGACTGGGAGAGAAACGGAGAGAGCTTCTCTCTCCCCACTAGAATTTTCTCCCTCTAACAGATGCCTTAATGTTTTCTGTATTCTTTTCTTTCTTTTCTGTGAATAAATTCTGTCTTACA
>CAUYON010021444.1:0-12941 GCA_963573935.1 Arctocebus calabarensis
GGTAGAGTGCCGTGGCGTCACACTGCTCACAGCAACCTCCAGCTCTTGGGCTTAAGCGATTCTCTTGCCTCAGCCTCCCTAGTAGCTGGGACTACAGGCGCCCGCCACAGTGCCCGGCTATTTTTTTGTTTGTTTGTTTTGCAGTTTGGCCGAGGCCGGGCTTGAACCCGCCACCTTCGGTATATGGGGCCGGCGCCCTACTCGCTGAGCCACAGGAGCCGCCCTTTCTTTTTTTTTTTTTTTTTTTTGGTAGAGACAGAGTCTCACTTTACTGCCCTCGGTAGAGTGCCGTGGCGTCACAGTTCACAGCAATCTCCAACTCCTGGGCTTAGGCGATTCTCTTGCCTCAGCCTCCCGAGTAGCTGGGACTACAGGCGCCCACCACAACACCCAGCTATTTTTTGTTGCAGTTTTGGCAGTGGCTGGGTTTGAACACACCACCCTCGGTACATGGAGCCAGCGCCCTACTCACTGAGCCATAGGTACCGCCCAAGACTGTTTTCTAGTTTAGAGAAAGTCAGCAATTCAGAAAAAGATTACTATTAACATACTGCACAGAGTCGTGAGCCATCTCGCTTCCAGGCCAAGGCAGTGATGGTATATAAGTTGGCAATTTCCTTGGGCTTTGCCTCTTCCCAGATGCTTCTTCGAGGGCTCCAGTTGAGCACCCGAAGTCTGAAATGAAATATGTGGCTTTTAGAAAAGATAGAGGCTGAGGAAAAGAGTGAAAATGAGCTAGTAACTGAAGAAAATTAGTTTTGCTATATTAGAGAAGAAGGGAAATAAAAGAGAACAGACAAGTAGGTAGTCTAGCAGGAGAAGCCAAAAGGTGCTAAGGAAGTAAATTGGGAAAATCAACGCAAAAGTAAAATGCATGAAGAGTAATAGGATTTACTGTTTTCAGGTGGATAAAAAAGAGTGATGGGAGTAGAGAAAACAAAAGATCAAGACAAGTAATAAGGCTCAGAGGCAGTAGCACAGTGGTTACGGCGCCAGCCACAAGCATGGAGGCTAGCGCAGCACATTTGAACCCAGTCCAGGCCAGCTAAACAACAATGACAACTGCAACAACAACAACAAAAAATAACTGGGTGTTGTGGCAGGTGCCTGTAGTCCCAGCTACTTGGGAGGCTGAGGCAAGAGAATCGCTTAACCCCAAGATTTTGAGGTTGCTGTGACAGCATGGCACTCTGCCCAGGGCAACAGGTTGAGACTCTGTCTCAAAAAAAAAAAAAAAAAAAAAAAAAAAGATGCGTGATTAAAAATGAGCTGTGAGGAGCACTAAAATATGGAAAAAGAAAAGAGAAATGGTAGGCATCAGAGAAGAAAGAAAGGAACATGAGGAGACACATAAGATTGAAGGGGACAGAAAGACAGAACTGACAAAGTTGGTATTAAACACCCTCCAAAGAAGAGATAAACAATTTGACTCAGACTCTAACATTTGAGCATATATTATGCACCAGATGCTACTTAATCTAGGCACTGGAGATAAAAAGATGAATAAAAAGCCTACTTTTCTTTTCTTTTTTTTTTTTTTGAGACAGAGTCTCACTATGTCACCCTTGATAAGAGTGTCATGGTATCACAGCTCACAGCAACCTCCAACTCTTGGGCTTAAGCGATTCTCTTGCTTCAGCCTCCAATATAGCTGGGACTACAGGTGCCCACCACAATGCCCAGCTATTTTTTTGTTACAGGTGTCATGGTTGTTTTTTAGCTGGCCCAGGTTGGGTTCGAACCAGCCAGCAGTATATATGGCTGGCGCCTTAACCACTGTGCAACAGGCGCTGAGCCAAAAGCCCACTTTTTAAGTTCTCTTCAATTTAGTCAGATAGATAAGGGCAACAAACTATAGTATAATGTGATAAACTCTAAACCAGTGGTCTCAAAGGGCAGTGGGAACACAAAGTGGAGAGGAATTCTGCTGCAGAAGCCCAGGGAGAGGCAGAGAGACCAAACAAGAGCATAGTACATTCTGGAACTGCCAGAGCACTAATGGATAGTGGAAACAGGAAGAAGAAAGTGCATGAATTATAATCTGAGAAACTTTTTCTATTCTTTTCTTTTTTTTTTTATTTAGAGACAGAGTTTCACTTTGTTACCCTCGGTAGAGTACATACTATGGCATCACAGCTCACAGCAACCTCTAGCTCTTGGGCTTAGGTGATTCTCTTGCCTCAGCCTCCCCAGTAGCTGGGACCACAGGCGCCTGCCTCAATGCATGGCTATTTTTTTTTGTTGTTGCTGCAGTTTGGCCAGGGCTGGGTTCGAACCTGCACCCTTATGGCCACAGGAGCCGCCCCTGAGAAACTTTTTCAAAATACACTTGCTTCTGATCCAGTCCCCGACTCTGGCTCAGAATAATCTGGCTAAAGCACAGGATGTTCATAGGGAAAGTAGTCAGAAAATATAACTGGAAAGGGGACCCACCTGTCATAACTTCCCAGCACAACAGACTGGCCACCAGGACTTGCTGCAGCTGTGGTGAACTCCCGCTCCTGAGGGTCACGACTATAATCAAAAGTTTGTAGCACATGGCCTTCCTTTCCATAGGCTATAATCCTCCGATCACAGCCTGCAGCCACAATGCTTGAGGCTGCCCAAGCCAAAGCATATGGTGGGCACGGGTGGTTAACCAACTTCCCCTAAGACAAAAGTAGAAGGTTTCAATCATTGACTGAAGACTTTACCCTAGAAATTCCTCATTGCCAGCACCTGATACACCCATTCTGACCATTCTACTAGGCAGAAATCTTTCTCCCAACATTTTCCCATCCTAACACATATACTAATCCTGAAGCTTTCACAAATTATCTTTCTGTCTCACACTCACACATGACACAAGCACACATTGACCTTGTGCTCTAGAAAAACCTCAAAATATTTATGTGTTCGACATCTTTAATAGGCACCTAGTAAGACTCCCCAAAGAGAGATGTCCTACAAAATAATCAATACTGTGTAGGCCCACAGAGGGAGCAGGGCTCCTTTTTTTTTTTTTTTTCAGGAGGACTAAATTTAATTACTATACAAGTAATTCTTTTTTTTTTTTAAACAAGAGAATAAAACATTTATTTAGATGGAAACACTAATCTTTATTTTCATCATGTTAAAGTGTGTGGTACAAGTAATTCTTAATGTAAAATGATTCAAACAATATAGAAGTATATAGAGTAAAACGTGAAAGTTTCCTTTTATCCCCCATCTTTTCCCTTTCCCCACTCCAGAGTAAACTCCTTTTTTCTATGAATTTATATATTATTTTACATAAATGGGAATAATTTCCACTTTTCCTTCCTCTCAGAATCTTTATTTCCTTTTATCTCAAGGTGCTTTCACCCCTTCCCTAAGTCACCTTTTCCTATAAATCACATATAGAAAGCTCCAGCCTCCTAAACACAAGTTGTCTGTGGCTGCTTCCAACTTTCTCTCCCCTGGTGTCTCACGCCTCTGGCTCCTCCCATAGTACTGCATCTAAAGTCTTAGATGTCCAATTTCCTGTAGGAGGCCTCCTGGAACTTCCTTTTCCCATGTCCCACAGTGTCTCTTATTCATACCTGTGACTCTCCAGAGCCTTCATCATCAAAGAAATACCTAACAATGGTACCATCTGCATGACCAGAGAGAATTCCTTTCCCAGAGCAACTAAAAAAGGGGAGGAGGAAAAAAGAGAAATACAGGAAGAAATAAAAGTGTTCTATTTCACCAAGAAAGCCCCCTCTCTCTGTCAAACACAATTCTACCTGTGTTTCCCGCTAATAGTTCTCCTAATCTTTCATACTACAGTCTTCCAGTTCAGACTTCCCCCCAGCTTTTTCTTTTTTTTTTTTTTTTTGTAGAGACAGAGTCTCACTTTTATCGCCCTGGGTAGAGTGCCGTGGCGTCACACTGCTCACAGCAACCTCCAGCTCTTGGGCTTAAGCAATTCTCTTGCCTCAGCCTCCCAAGTAGCTGGGACTACAGGTGCCCGCCACAGCGCCCGGCTATTTTTTTGTTTTGCAGTTCGGCTGAGGCCAGGCTTGAACCCGCCACCTTCGGTATATGGGGCCGGCGCCCTGCTCGCTGAGCCACAGGAGCCGCCCATATCCAGCCTTCTTATCCTTCATCACAGAGGGAGTCTGAGGGGTGAGGAAAAAAACCTAGGGCTGGTTGGGCACATTGGCTCACGCCTGCACTCTGGGAGGCTGAGGCAAGTGGACTGCTTGAGCTCAGAAGTTTAAGACCAGCCTCAGCAAAAGCAAGACCCATTTCTACTAAAAATAGAAAAACTAGCCAAGTGTAGTGGCTGGCACCTGTAGTCCCAGCTATTCAGGAGGCTGAGGCAAGAAGATTGCTCAAATCCAAGAGTTTGAGGTTGCTGTGAGCTATGATGCTATAGCACTCTATCCAGGGTAACAGAGTGAGACTCAGTCTCAAAAAAATTAAAAAAATAAAAATAAAAAAGAGCCTAGGGCTTTGGACTGGGAACAAGAGCTCTGAGTTCTAGTGCAGGCTCTGCTGCTGACTTCCCGTCTCTGGGCTGTCGTTTACTTCATCTGTACAGTAGGCCTTTGGCTTTGCAGGCCTGGGTGGGGGAAGGGGAACAACGGCTGCTTTCTGGGTTTCAGACGCCGTGGCAGCTGGTGAGGTCCAAGCTCTACCTGATCTGACTAGACCACGTGCTACAGGGGGAAGCACTACCTGGCAGCACAGTGGGGATCGGGCTTAATCATATCCTAAGTGTGCTCTGACACCCTCAAGTTGTGGGGGCTGTGTTTGGGATCCTCAGGGTGCCCATCTGCCCCTGGAAGGGCAGTTCCCATTCAGCCCCAGCTTCCTGAGGAGCCACAGTCGGGGAGGTAAGTGGATGGTGGCAGTATAAAGAGGAGTTCACAGGGAACCACGAAGGTAGGACCAGCCACGGGAAGACAGGGAGGGCTTCCTAGAGAGGTACTTGGGGGCTGGCTTTGTAGGATGAGTACGGGTTTTCCAGATAGAGAAAGGGAAAGGCTTATAAAGCAAAAAGAATACAAAGACCCAGAGGTGTAAACCTGTGTTATATGTTCCAGAAAACATGCAAAACAGCAGGACTAGAGTAGGGGGTCAAGAGAGAAGTGGGAAAGTAAGCTGTGCTCAGACCAAAAGTGATCTCCAAAAAAGGATATGGGTTCTACAGGCTTTACTACTACCCTAAGTGGCAGATGCTAGTCTATTCCCATTTTACAGATGAGGAAACTGAGGCTGAAGATGGAAAGGAGCTCTGATGGGAATGCATTGGGCAGTGCCGGCACTCAGTCAAGCCTGGGAGCCAGAGGCAAAGCCATCCTCTTCTTACTGTGTGAGCAATGCCAGGGGCCAGACCTTCCCTAATCCCCACCCCCACCCCCTGGTCATCCGACTTCAGCAAGCTCAGTCCCTCCCCTCCCACTTCCCCCAGTGTCCTTGTTCTGCTGACATCACGCACACATGGAAGAGAAATCTGTGAGATTCCAGAGAGGCCAGAGTGTGGGAACCAAGACAGATGCTGCTGGCTCTGCCCCAGGCTGAGACTCCTCTGGAGCCTCTGGGTGCTGCCAAGGGGGCTCTGGAATGTGTCCAAAGCCTCCGGCTTCCTTCATGGTGGGCCACCCTCCAAGGTCCTGGGAAAGCTGGGGAGGCTCTGAATACCCAGCCCACCATTCCAGCCCTGGGCTGCCCCTGCAGGACTTGTGCCACCTGGATATGGGAGTGGGAGTGGATGCACTTCAAGAGGGCTGGGCCGGGCCAGTCCAGCTGGCCTGCCCTCAGGGGCCCTGAGAGGTAGAGCATGACCCTCGTGAATCCTGCAGCCCAGGATTTCCCGGGATGGGAAAGGAGAACCAAACCCATACTGTCCACCACCTTACTTAGAGAAAGAGCTGGGGAGTGTGTGTTGTAGATGGACAAACAGACACAGACAGATGGCCCCACCTCCCACCCCCTCTGGCCCCAGGGGTAGCCTGTTCTGCACATGTGGCTCCCAGCAGCTGCACATTCCGTCAGTGACCAGCTGTGGTGGCAGCTGTGGAGGTGGGAAGTGAGCAGTGATGGGTCCCAGAGGAACAGGGGAGGAGGGCGAGGGGAGGACAGGAAAGGCCTGGGATGAGAGGGGGACGGGCAGGGCAAGGAGGCTCAGACTGTTCTCAGGATGTAACAGGGAGAAGGGAAGTGATGATGGGGATGCCTGACATCTGGGCATGGCGCAGAGAGCCTGGGGAGGCCCAGGGCAGGCCCAGCACACCCTGGCTAGGTCTTAGTACAGAACTGGACCAACGTGAGCATAAGGAGAAAGGCGGGGTAGCTGGACATATGGGTCTGACCCTCAGGTTTTCACTAGAGACAAAAATCTAGGAATCACTGGCTTATATCAGGTAAAGCCATGGAAGTAGATGAATCATCTAGGGAGAGGATGGATGGAAACAGAAGCTGAGCCCAAACGCTAACATTAGAGCACTCACTCTAAACACCAGGCACTGGTGTACACACCTTACCTCATTCATCTATGAATTGAGTAGCTTTGTTATCATCCCATTTTACAGATGAGAAAACCAAGGAACGAAAGGGCCATTCTTGCCCTGGCTCACCTTCTGTTACTGTGTGGCCCTGGGATGTCTCTGCCCCTCTCTGGGTCTCAGTGTCCCAAGATGCAAAGGGAGGGCAAGGCGCTGCAGAGGAAAGGTTGCTCCAAGTCCCCTCCTGCCCCAATCTCTCCCAAGGCCCTGGGCCAGGAAAGTGCCCGTTGTGCCTCTATCATTTTTCCAGGGGTCAGCCACCACCTTCTTCCAGAGAAGGTGGAGGCCTTCAGGAGCCCCTCTGCCATCCCTAGACACTCAGCCAGGGTCAACCCAACACGCACTTTGTGCCAGAGACTGTAGGCACAGGGGAGATGACAATGAACAAACCCACATAGTTCCTGCTTTTATGGGGCTTATAGTCCAGTCCAGGAGACAGACAAAAATTATTGCAGAATTAATAACTACTAACCGCTGGTCTGAGCTTCTCTGTGTCAATCATCCTCTGAGAGCCTCCACCATGCAGCGGCAAGCAGCCAGTGCCTGGCCCAGCCAGGGTCTCTAGAGTTCTGTTCCAGCATGTGGTCCCCATGCAAGCCAAGTATTTGGAGCCCAGGCCGTGTGGGTTCAGTAATCTGAACGCTAGTCCCAGGAGAAGACAGGGGCTGGCCTAATGTAGGGCATAGGGATGGAGTAAGTCTCCCTGGAGCTGAGACCTGCTCCTGAAAATCTCCTACTGAGTCAGCTTTGGGGCAGGGGGGGGCGGGGAAGAGCAGAAGAGAGAGGTCCTCTCTGCTTTCCTCCCTTTGGCTTGGGGCTGCGTTCCCCGGGGCTCATGCCTCTGCCTACTTCGGACCCCTTCTTCAGCAGCCAGCAAATTCCTCCTGAGGCCCCGCTGGCCCAAGTTGCCCCTGGGGTGCCCTCTCTCATTGACCTGCCCTTTTCCAAATGTGCTTCTGCATCCTCCCACCAGACACTTCCAGGCCCATTGAGTCCTGCCCTTGCCTCTGCCTCCTCCATTCACGCTAAGGCCTCTGCGACCTGGTGGCATGGCTTCCTCTTAGAGCCCCTGCACTGGTGACAAGCCCTTTTCTTGGCTCTCCTTACATTGACCCCTGGTGCTCTGTTCTTGACTGACTCTCCTCCTCCTTCCCAGAGTTCTTCGGCTGTTGTTTCCCAGTGTCCTAGCCTAGATTCCCCTTCCCCCCACTTGCCCTGCCCTAATTCCTCGGGACAGACATCTCATGTGCCCCATGTCTTCAGCTACCAGCCCCCGGATCTCTGCTCTAGCCCAGGCCTATCTTTGGAGAGATAACAGTACCTAGTCCCAGGGCTGTCAGGAGGATTTATTTATTTTGTTGTTGTTGTTGCAGTTTGGCCGGGGCTAAGTTTGAACCCCCCACCCTTGGTATATGGGGCGGGCACTCTATTCCCTGAGCCACAGGCACCGCCCTTCAGACCTATCTTTGGGTTCTCCTCCTGTTTATCCTCTGGGTCTCACAAACAGCATGGCCATACCAAACTCCTTACCTTCTCCAGTGTTTCCCATTGGTGCCTGTCACCTTTACCCATTCAGTCACCCAGACAGGAACTCAACATCACTCGGATCTGTTGCCTCTTCTTGTTCCCCCCCTAATCCAGGTCTTACTGCCTGGCCACCCTAATGCATGATGCAGTGGTTACCAGCATGGATTCCTGTGCCAGCCTGCCTGCTTAGAAATCATTTCTACCACTTACTAGCTGTGTGATATTGGGTAAGTTACTTAACTTCCCTGTATCTCAGTAAAATAGAATGATAATAATAGTAACTTCTCTTACAGAGTTGTTAAGAGGTTTAAATGAGTCAATATACAGCAAAATACTTAGTACAATGCCTAGCACCCATGAAATCCAATAAAAATTTGTTTTCATTATTATTATTATTATTATCAGAGACAGAGTCTCACTACGTCACGCTTGGTTGAGTGCCGTGGCAACATAGCTCACAGCAACCTCCAACTCCTGGGTTTAAGCAATTCTCTTGCCTTAGCCTCCCAAGCAGTTGGGACTATAGGCACCCACCACAATGCCTGGCTATTTTCTGTTGCAGCTGTCATTTTTGTTTAGCTGACCCAGGCTAGGTTCAAACCTGCCAGCCTCAGTGTATGTGGCTGGCACCGTAACCACTGTGCTACAGGACCATGCCTATTTTCATTATTCTTATTTATTTTACAAAGATTTTAGAATGCCTTCTATGTGCTAGGCACTAAAATACATAATAATGAACCATAAAAATGATTCTTACCTCCAAGAACTTCACAGTCAAGGTGGAAACCTTTCCATAAAGGTCCTATGGAGTGAGCATTTCTTGCTCCTTGATCCATGCCCAACTCTCTCCCATCTTAAAACCAAGCAAAAGCAAACGAACCCTGGGCTCACATTTTCCTCCAGCCATTGTTCTAGTTTATTTTCCTGTTACAGTTAGGCTTCTCCTATTAATCTTTTCTGCCACCTTTAACATGCCAAGCACTGTTCTAGGCACTGGAGGGACCAGAAGAGACAAATCCCTGCCCTCAATGAATGTACCTTCTTTATCTCATGGGAACATGGACAGTAAACATACAGCAGTACATATCATATAATGTTAATGATATTAGTAAATGCTGTGAACTAAGATAAAGATAGATGGAGACACACAGTGACTGGGAGATTGATGACTATTCCAGAGAAGTGTCAGGAGTGTCCTCTCTGAGGTTAGGACATTTGAGTAAACACCAGAATGGAGAGAGAGAATTTGAGATGATCCGGGAGAAGAGAATGCCAGGCAGAAAGAATAGCAAATGCAAAGCTCTGAAACAGGAAGTATGGTGGCTGAGTAAGACAGAAAGTGGTCAGGGATGAAGAGGGCATGGGCCACAGCGTACATGTGCCCTGGACTGTCCCAGCATAATTATTAGCATTGCCTCCTTTCACTCTTGAAGGTGCTAGGTTTAGATACTAAATTGTATAGTCACCTATATATAAACCATGGTAAGCTGCTGGTATTTTATTCCAAATGGGATGTGAAACCTATGGATGGTTTTGAGCAGGAAGTGAGATGGTGATCTGACTGGCATTTTAAAGGATTATGACCAAGTCTTGGAAAACTCCTTTGGCTCCTGCCACACCCTTTCCTGGCTCTCTTCCACCCACACCCACCCCCAACTTACTGGCTGTTCTTTTTCATTCTTCTCTGGCAGCACTTTCTCTTCTACCCAACCTTTAAATCTTGGAGTTTCTCCAGACCAGTGGCTCTCAATGGAGGGTGATTTCTCTTCCAAAGGACATCATTTGGTATTACTTGGAGTTTTTAGTTTTCATTTTTGTTTTGAGACAGCATCTTGCCCTGTTGCCCAAGCTAGAGTACAGTGGTGTCATCATAGCTCACAGCAACCTCAAACTCCTGGGCTCAAGTGATGCTCCTGCCTCTGCCTAAGTAGCTGGGACTACAGGTACATGCCACCTCATCCAGCTCATTTTTTTTTTTTTAACTTTTTGTAGAGATGGAGTCTCACTGTGGTGCTTAGCCTGGTCTTGAACTCTGGGCCTCAAGCAATTCTTTCACATCAGCCTCCCAAAGTGCTAAGATTATATGCTTGAGCCACTGCACCTGACCTCGAGATATTTTTCTTTTCTTTTCTTTTCTTTTTTTTGTAGAGACAGAGTCTCACTTTATCTCCCTAGGTAGAGTGCCGTGGCATCACACAGCTCACAGCTGTGGGCTCCAACTCCTGGGCTTAGGCGATTCTCTTGCCTCAGCCTCCCAAGTAGCTGGGACTACAGGTGCCCACCACAACGCCTTGCTATTTTCCTGTTTTGCAGTTTGGCTGAGGCCGGGTTTGAACCCACCACCTTCAGTATATGGGGCTGGCGCCCTACTCGTTGAGCCACAGGTGCCGCCCTGACCTGGAGATATTTTTGATGGTCATGACTGGAGCAGGTACTAGCATCTGAGTAGGGGACAGGAGGGCTGCCACCATCTTAGAATCCACAGGGCAGGCATCTTCCTTGATGCCTGCCTTGCTAGGGAATGCAGGGTGCACGGATTGTGCAACTTTTGTGTTGGTTCATGTTTCCACTGCACTGGCGTGTGCCCACGGAAGTTATGTGAGTGCTGAGGGCATCTGGAACAGGAGAGTCTGTAGGTGTGGCTAGGTGACCTCCAGGGCTTCCTGGTACTACTTGTGACAGTTGTGTGTATCCTATCAGGGTGTATCTGTAAGTCTGTGTGTATGTGTGTGTGTAGTCAAGTGGTTGTGTCTGTGGACATTATGGAAAGGGGCACAGGAATGTTCTTTCCCACCAAGTAATCGAGTATCTCCAAGCAGTTCTTGCCATGGGTATGAAAGTTCTTTTATCACCAGCCTCCTTGAATGGGCAGCTTCCCTCAGGGCTCGTTCTGGTGGCCTGGTTAAAGGGAAGAAACTTCTCTGAAGACTTCCTTCACCATCTCCTCCTCCCTGCCCAAGAAGTCCACCTCCAGGATGCTCTCATTCAGCTTCCTTCTGAGCCTTGGCAGCTTCCCTGAGGATTGGCCCATGAGGATGGTAGGTGAATCTCTGCGGATTTTCAAAGAATTTCCATCCTCAGACACAGGGCAGCCAGAGCACTCACTGAGTGAACAGTTCGGTCTGCTGTCAGAACCAGGGAGCTCCAAAAAGAGAGGATAGAGGGTGTCTTCCTTTCCTCTTCCCTCCCCTACTTGGAAGCCCTGCCATGGTTTCTGGAAAAAGCCCTTTCTTGGCCTCTTGGGCTCCAAGAATAGCTCCACCTCTAGTGATCTGGGAACTGATTTCCTTCACCAAGTCAGCCCTCAGAGACCTTGGCCACGGCCCCAGCGTCCCAGGTCCTGTGGCACAACGTCTTGCATTCCTTTGGGGATGACCACCACCTCTCTCACAGGTGTGAGTGCCCCACACCTTTGGGCCCCTGTCGGAGGAGCAGCTGGGGAATTCAGACCACAGCCACCCCACCAACCTGGACAAGCTTGATGTATTTGACGCCCTCAGAACTCCAGCAGGCAGGAATGCGTGCAGGCTGGACCCTTGCAGAAGCTGGGGCATCGAACTGGCCAGCGGCGCCCACAGCAAACCAGGACAGACGAGGCCTCCCAGCAGGGCCTCCCAGGGCACCTAACCAAGGCCACCCAGCGCGTGGAGGCCTTAGACCGCGTAGCAAGCCGGACCTCCCAGCCGTCCATGGGGGCGGTGACCGCCCAGGGCCTTCCCACGGCTCAGCAGCGCGTCACCGCGGGGGCGAAGGGGAGCCGGGGCGCCCGGGGCTGCGGCGCAGGAAAGGGCCCTGGGAAAGGGCGGTAGCGGAGCACCCGGGGCGGGGCCGGGGCGGGGCCCGATTTGGCTACTCGGAGCCTGGGCGGTGGGGCTGAGACCCGGCAGTCTGAGATCACCATGAAGCGGCCCAGGGAGCCGAGCAGCTCGGACGGCGAGTCCGACGGACCCATCGACGTGGGCCGCGAGGGCGAGCTGAGGTAAGGGCCGCATGGGGGCACTGAGCGAGGGCGAGCGGGATGGGCAGCGCTCCGACTGGCTCACCGAGCGCGCCGACTGGTCGGCAGGTGTGCGCGACGGCCGCAGCGTGGCGTGTGCAGGGTGTGCCGTTACACCAAGTGCCTGGATCCTGGGCGCTCTCAGCTACTGAAGATTTGGGATGCTGAGATGGAACTAGAGTTCACCTCGAGGCGCTGATGGAAGTTCCTTGCGGGGAGTATACTAGTGAGGCGTTTTGGGAACTTTGAGGAACTTTTGTTGAAGTTCCCTGGGGGAAGGATACTAGTGAGGAGTTTTCCCTGAAAAGGAAACCCTCACAGATTGTCGGTACCACACCCTCTGTCTGGAATCTGCCGACCATGCAGAATAACCATACTTCCCCAATTTCACCCTAGTTTGGGTGCACTTTTCATGTAGTCCTCAAAAAGTTTCAAGAAGAAAATCTCTCCTCCTTTAAGCAAATTGGACTTTGGAATTAGGGTTTGGGGGCTGAAGAAAATAATAGGCTAAAGCCTGGGGTTGTGGTGGGCGCCTATAGTCCCAGCTACTTGGGAGGCGGAGGCAGGAGACTCACTTGAGCCCAGGAATTGAAGGTTGCTGTGAGCTGTGATGCCACAGCACTCTATCCAGGGTGACAGCTTTTGGCTCTGTCTCAAATTAAAAAAAAAAAAAAAAAAAAAGGAAAATAAAATAAAATAATAGGTGACTTGCACAGACCAAGACTCCAGTTCTAGTGCTCTTACTGCTGTGCTTTCCTGCTGCCAGTTTTTTGTTTTTTTTTTTTGAGACAGAGCCTCAAGCTGTCACCCTGGGTAGAGTGCTGTGGCATCACAGCTCACAGCAACCTCCAATTCCTGGGCTCAAGCGAGTCTCTTGCCTCTGCCTCCCAAGTAGCTGGGACTAC